>PVJH01009983.1:0-47565 GCA_004026705.1 Nesogale talazaci
CCCAATAAAATGATCAATTTTTTTAAAAAGGGGGGGGAGGGAAAGGGGAGGGTTTTTTTTAAAAGGGGCTTGTATCAAGGGCTCAGGTGGAAAATATTGGGAAATGTATGTGGAAATATGTGTGCAAATGTGCTTGATACAAATGATGTACTGAATGTTGTAGTAGCTGTAAGAGCCCCCAATAAAATTTAAAAAAAATTTTTTTTTAAAAAGTACATTACAAAATCAATCATGAAGTACAATGCTGCCTGTGATAGGATTATATCTATCCACCTTCATGGAAATCCAATCCATAAAACGATTATTCAAATTTATGCACCAAACACGAAAGCTAATGATGAAGAATTGAAGAATTCTAGCAAAAACTTCAGTCAGAAATTGATTGAGCATGCAATCAAAATGCATTGATAATTATTGAAATGCAAAGTTGCAAACAAAGGAGAAGGAACAATAGTTGGGAAATATGGTCTTATTGAGAGAAAATAAGCTGGAACTTTCATGATAGAATTTTGCAAAACCGATGATTGGCTCATAGACAATACCCTTTGTCGACAACATAAAAGGTGATGACAAAAATGGACTTCCCTAGATGGAATACATGAAAATCAAATTGACTACATCTTCCTCATGATGAAGAAGCACAGAGTCTGCAGCTATAACTATACCAACAACCAGCTGTGGAACAGACCATCAACTGCTCCCATGTAAGTTCAGAATAAAGCTGAAGAATATTAAAACATATCCAGGAGAGCCAAAATATGACCTTGGAATAAAACAAAACAAAATATGGCCTTGGGTCTATGCCACCTGAATTTTGAGAACATCTCGAGGACAGATTTTATGCATTGAACACTAATGACAGAAGACCTGATGTGCAGCAGAAAGACATCAAGACCATCATCCACGAAGAAATTGGAGAAATCAAAGAGTCACTACAAGGATAGAAAAGAAAGAATAAAGTGGATGTCAGAAACGATTTTGAAACTTTCCCTTAATCATAGAGTAGCTGAGGCAAGCTGATGAAATGATGAAGTCAAGATCTGAATAGATAATTTCAAAGAGCACTCAAAAGGATAAAGCCAAATATTATATTGAAATGTGAAAATATGTAGAATTAGAAAGGAAGAACACTCTTAGCATATCTGAAACAGAAAGCTGTCAAGAAAAAAATTAAAAGATGCAAGTTGCTATGATGAAAGATTGCAAAGGCAAAATATTGAATGATGCAGGAAGCATAAATAGAAGATGGGTAGAATATACACAGTTACTGTATCAAAAATAACTAGGCAATATTCCACCATTTAAGGAAGTAGTATATGAGCAAAAACCAATGGTACTGAAAGAAAAAGTCCAAGTTTCACTGAAAGCATTAGCCCAAAACAGGCCCCACGAATTAATGGAATACCAAATGAAATCTTTCAACAAGCTGAAGAAGCACTGGCATCACTCACTAATCTGTGGCAGGAAATATTGAAAACAGCTATTGGGTCAACTGACTGCAAGAGATCCACATTTGTACCTATTGAAAAGAGAAGGTAACCCAACAGAATGCTCAAACTATAGAACAGTATCATTGATATGCCACAAAAGTAAAAAGACTCCAATTGCAGCAGGACATTGAAAGGCCATGGATTCAGGCTTAATTCAGAAGAGGACATGGAATCAGGGATAACAGTGCTGATGTCACATAAATCTTGGCTTCAAGCAGAGAATATCAGAAGTTGCCTATGCCAACGCATTCAACTATGTAGACCATTGTAAACTATGAATAACCTTGAGAAGAATGGGATTTTCTGAATAGTTCATTGTTTTCATAAGGAACATACACATGGATCAACAGGCAGCTACGTGACAAGAGCAAGGGAATACCACACAGTTTAAAATCAGGAAAGGTACACGTAAGGGTTGTATCTCCTCCCATACTTATTCAATCTCTATGCTGTGGAAATCATCAGAAGAAAGGGACTATATTAAGAAGAATGCAATATCAGGATTAGAGGAAGGTTTATTAACAACCTGAGATATGCAGATAACATAACCTTGTTTGCAGAAAGTGAGGACTTAAAACTCTTGCACACGAAGATTGAGGATTGCAGTCCAGTATGAATTATGACTGGATGAAAAGAAGATCAAAACCCACACAACTAGACCAATTGGTAACATTATGATAAATGGAGAAGATAATGAAGTTCTCAAGTATTTTGTCTGGCTTGGATCCACAATCGGAGCTCATGAAAACAATAGCCATGAGATCAAAAGATGTGTTGTGTTAGGTAAATCTGCAGCACAAGACCTCTTTAGAGTATTGAAAACAAGAATGTTACTTTGAGGACTGAGGGGGGCCTTATGAAGCCATGCTATCTTCTTATGCATGTGAAAGTTGGACACTGAATAAGGAAGCCCAAAGAAGAAGCAGGCATTTGAATTGTGGCGCTGGAGAAGAATGTTGAAAGAACTATGGACTACTAAAAGAACAAATCAATCTATGTTGAAAGAAATATGACCAGAGTGCTCCTCAAGGGTAGGGATTGTGTTAGACCAGGTTGACCAGAGAAACAAATCCACTGACATATAAGTGAAAGAAAACTTTATGTCAAGAAGCAATTTTATATTAGGGAAACACTCCAGCCCAGTCCAGCCCAAGTCTTTAAATCCAAATACTAGTCCATAAGTCTTATAATAGTCCATAAATTCCTCTTCAGACTCACACAACCACAATCAATGATGCAAAATGCAGAAAGATCACTGGCCGGTGGGTGCTAAGTATTGTGGACCCAATGGCAGTGGTCATGCCGCCAAGGCTCTTGAAGGTCTCTCAGTGACCCATCGGCAGGAATGTGAAGGCAGAGACAGAGGGGTTGTTTCCCAGGACCCTCCTTATGAAGAGGTCACACCCATGAGGAGGCACCCTCAGGCTAGACTCCACCCCGACAGTTCAAGTTGACAAGAAGTAAGTACCACAGATGGCAAGATCTTGTCTGACGTACTTTGGACATGTCGTCATCAGAGACCAGTTCCTGGAGAAGGACATCATGCTTGGTAAAGTGAAGGAGCAGCGAGGAAGAGGAAAGCTCTCAAGGAGATGGACTGACACCAAGTCTGCAATGCGGGACTCAAGCATAGAGATGATTGTGAAGATGGTGCAGGACCAAGCAGTGTTTCATTGTGTTTTGTGTAGGGTCGCTATAGAACAGAGCTGATTTGATGTCACCTAACAGCAACAAAAACATCTGTTCCATAACTCTTGGTGTGACCTCTGGCCCCGTGTATCAGATTGGATTTTCCACAATCAAAGCAATTTTCCCAGTTTATTTTATTTTTTAGAATCATTTTATTGGGGGCTCATACAATTATTATCACAATCCATACATTGATCCATTTATATCTCAAGCACATTTGCACATTTGTTGCCCTCATCATTTTCAAAGCATTTGCTTCCTACTTAAGCCCTTGGTATCAGCCTCTCATTTTTTCCCCTCCCTCCCCACTCCTCCTTCCCCCATGAAATCTTGAAAATTTATAATTATTATTTTTTCATGTCTTACACTATCTGATGTCTCCCTTCACCCACTTCCCTATTGTCCATACCCCTGGAAGGAGGTTCTATCCTTATAATTGGTTCCCCCTTTCAAACCCCACCAATTCCTTCCATCCTCCCTGTATTGCCACTCTGAGAACTGGTCCTGAAGGGATCATCTGTCCTGAATTACCCATGTTTCCAACAGGTCCTATCTGTACCAGTGTCCACCCTCTAGCTGGATTTGTAAGGCAGAGTTGGGGAAGAACAAGAGGAAAATTGTATGTTGCATCATTCCTACACTGTACCCTGACTGGCTTGTCTTCTCCCTGCAACCCTTCTGGAAGGGAATGTCCCATTACCAACAGATGGGCTTCACATCCCAAATCTGTACTTCCCCTCATTTTCAATGAAATAATTTTTAGTTCATTGATGCCTGATACCTGATCCCTTCGACACCTCGTGGTCACACAGGCGGGTGTGCTTCTTCCATCCTGCTTGCTATTCTCCATTAAAGTGTGGAGTCTACTTCTCCTCCCCCTTGAAACTGGGCAGGTCTTTTCAACTGCTTGATAATCAGAATATAGCAGAAGGAATGCAGTTTGACTTGACTTGAGCCTAGGTCATAAAAGAATGATTTCCACCTGTTCTCTCTCTCTCTCTCTCTCTCTCTCTCTCTCTCTCTCTCTCTCTCTCTCTCTTTCTGACATAGTTGTTATCTTGTTAGAATATCTTGGCCCTGCAGATAGGCCAGTTAAGGTCTCAACTGACGATCAGCATCAGGTGCCAGTTGTGTGAGTAAATTAGCTTTTGGGCTAATTCCCTTCCCCAAGCTTCAATCTATCCTAATTAATGAAACGTGGTGCAGAGAAGAGCTATCCCACCTGAATTCTACCTATACTTTAGACACTCAGGAGCCAAATATTATCACATTTTCAGACATCCAGTTTGGGGTTGGTTTGCTATTCAGCAATAGATAATCAGAACGGTGTTCAGGGCCACTTTTCAGCATTTGTCTGGAAAGTATGTGTTCCAGAATTGATCATGGAAAAGTTCTTGTGCTTTGCTGGTAACTGACAGATGACCTCAGAGGAAAGACAGTCCTTAAGATGCAGGATATTGATGACTCCTTGTCCTGGATTAACTCAAGATTATCTAAAGTTGCTTATGAAATTGTATCTTGCCAACCAAAGACTTGTCAAGAGATGATGTCTTCTTTATGGGGGTCTCCAGGGCATATGAGAAGGGGAAGTGTTGCCTGCTTGGCAGCGCGTGGGGGGAGGAGCTCTGATTTAGTGAGAGTTGTTACGCATACAGGGTTTCGATGAGTAGGAGCTGACCCAATGACACCTAACAACAGAATCAATTTTCATAGCAGAAATATGTTCACAATGAACATTCCAAAAGTAGGGAAATTACATCGTCCTAAGCAATGAGGTCCTTGTATCCTTCCTGGGAATTTGTAGAAAGCAGAATTCTGGCTGGTGGAGAAACTTTTTTTAAGTCTCCATTGAAAAAGCAGCAGTAATGAGGAAACTATGAGAGAGCAAGTTGGCACTGAGCCAGGAGATCCATCGGACATTAAATAATACAATGACATTGTCTGGGATAATCTTTGTCTTGGGATTTCTTTTAAAATATGTGCTTAATGTTCTCCCCAAAGTAAATGCAAGTAATGCTCACAAATATTGTCATTTTGTTCTTCATTAAGTAGCACTGCTCTACTATTTTGATGACAGAACAAAGCAAGGCATGGCAGACCATTCTCTTTCTTGTTTCAGAATAGTGATGCCCTAGTTGGCTACCATGAGTGCTCCTGATCAACCCCTTCGCCAGCAATAGGGACAGAAAAAACCTCTACCTACCACTCTCCGAGATGAGACAACTGGCTGCAGCGACGTGGCTGCTACAGGGCTGTCATCTCTTCAGACCCAACCCTGAGCTAGTTCTCATACTCCCCTCCAGAACCCTGGAACAAAGGCCCCTTAAAAAGTTCGTCCGGTACACAGATCTGAGCAGCACTCCCCACACCACCCACCCTGCCCCAGACTCCCCTTTTAAAATGAACCTCTGAATGTTCATGCACAAGTCCTAATGTGAAGAGTTGCCAAAACAAAAGAAACTAAAAACACAAATGTTATCGGAGACATCATCTGTAGTGTCATGAGTTTTTCCTTTTCTATGTTTACTTCTGGTTCTGAGTGAATATTTCTACCAAAATAACTTGCTAGACCAAAATCTTACAAAGGATTGAGTAATTTACTGTCTGAGTCCAATGCATCAAACCCTTCCAAGGATTTTAAAGTTTACTGTGCAAATAAGGTAACTGTAGCCTACCAACCACAGTGTGTAGTTGATGGTCACAGTGGGAGGAGTCATTCCATGAATGCCCCAATCTCACATAGGTTGAGGAGAACCTCACTATTGTCAAGAAAAAGAATGGGGAATGGAGTGTGTTCTTTGGATCCAGGAACCCTGCACTGAGAACCCAAGAGACAGGTTCATTGTATTGAAAATAGTGAGGCATGGCAGCAGCATAAGCAGTAATGGGGAGAGGAAGTGGAAACCAAGACACCAGCTCAAGATGGCTGTGTTGGGCTTTCTGACCCAGTGACAAAGAAAGCTGAACACCTTCACACAGCCAGAGGCTAGCTGGTAGAGTGAGCACTTAATAAAAGGGTCAATAAAACTGTAGCATTTGCCTGCCAGCAACTAAGCTCAGATAAAATTGGGCACAACAGCAGAAGTCTGAGTCCTGACTAGCAGCTCAGACAAGAAGCTAAAAACTGTCTTGGTTAAAAGTTGCCATGATTAGCAAACTGTACTCTGTCTTCCGAGTTGGTCCTATTACTTCTAAATTGATCTTAGTTAATACTGAATTGTAACCTGTTACTTCCTTAATAAAGCCCATTATCATGAGTATGGTCTGTGAGTTCTGTGTGGCCATTGTAAAATAGCATATCTTGGTGAGGGCAGCTGGTACCAGAATTGGTCCCCCAAAATTGGAGAGTGGAGGTATCTGACCTTCACAACATGGGAATCGGCTTTGGATGGATGATGCTTCTTTCTGATTCTTCCCTTGGTACTTTAAGTTTATAAGGGGGTAGCCAAGAAAATCAGAATTTTCCCCCCAAAGCTATGTATTTAAATTCTTTTTACAAAACAACCTTATCACCTTCAAAGAACTCTCTGTTACAATGAATACATTTGTCAAGTCTGCCATTCCATTCTTGGAAACATTTTTCAAACTCATCTGTTTGGATGGCACCGCCTTCATTTATGTCTAATGGTCAGATCTCTATCCTTTCATGTCCCTCTTCACTCACAGAAATAAAAAGAAGTCATAAGGAGGGAGGTTAGGTGAGTAGGGTGCATGGAGCAAGGGAGGCATGCTATTTTTTGTCCAAAACTGATGCACTGAGATAGCTGCATGAGCAGGTGCATTCTCATGGTGGCAAAACCAGTCTTCCGTCTGCCACATGTCAGGCCTTTTTGTCACACACTGATACACTATCTTTTCAGGACCTCTATATAGAAAACTTGATTGACAATATAACCTGGTAGAACAAACTCCAAAGGCACTTCAAGTTGACATTTTTGCCCATTTGGGAAGTTGATAGCTATCCAGAACAAGGTTTGTCATCAATCGACTTTTCACCATTTTTGAAGTGAGAACACTATTCATACACCTGAGGTTTTTCCCATTGCATTGTCCTTGTAAGGACAGCTGTGTACAACATCACAGTATTTTCTTTGGCATTTTTCCTGAGCAGGAAACAAAATTTCATAACTGTGTGGTGTTTTCTTAAATTAGCCATCACAAAAAAGAAGTTTGAGCAAAGCTCCTTATATGACAAAATTCCCTGTGACCAGAGAGAACCTCCCCAAGTGATGTCACTGGGTCTACTAACTCAGAGCGAGTTGCTTGAGCATTGCCTAGTGGGAAAAAGAATCATGCTATGAAAGCTCAGCACAATTCCAGCTTGTGTGGGGTACCTCCTCCTATTATATCTAATCTATCTGTGATTCAAAGGATACTTGTGTCTGTGTGTATGACTCAGAAAGATTCATAATGACTCTCTCATAGCCCAGACAAACATCATCAGCAATGTATGACCAGGTCCAAGGATGCTTGCAGAACATGAAGATGGTCATATTCTGTGATTTTGACTAGTCTTTGAGTGTATTTCTCTATATACTTTGGGGCTTGAACTCGGTATCCCCTTGGGACCTCTTATCTCTGAGATGACTCAGAGTCCATTGGCAAATTGTCTTTGGCTTTAGGCCATAACCAACAAAGGTCTTCCCTGAGGTCTGCTCAGATTGGGTACCAGAATCAGAGGGTCATGGGCTCCTTGCCAGGGACTTCTCAGTATAAGACATACAATGGAGGCATCGTCAGAGCTTCAAAAGGGCCAGGATCCTCAAAAATAGAGGAGGAATCCTCTCCACATGTCATCACATATACTAGTTCTACAGTTGTATGGTCAGAGTCTTACAGAAGTCAATGGAACAACCAGAGTTAAGTGTAGGAAGAAAGCTATGGGCAGGAGATCAGCAATCCATAGGAGGGTGAGTGCATAGTAATAATGGAAGCTGTTACTATCCTACTCTGACTGAAACTCAAGAACTGGGAGACCCATGTTGACGGGGAGCGCTGGTGGTCAGAGTCAGGTCTTGGGAGAGAAAGGACTAAGGCTTCCTGTGCTCACCTTCAGGTCCTCCAGGGGATCAAGGACTGAATGACAGCAAGTTCTTGGGCCTTTTAGGGGCAAGAGGTAACAGTGTGGAATAGGGTCAAGGATTTGGCAGACCTTGTAGGAAGCCAGACACATGTGTTTAAGCTAAGAGTCATGTACACATTACACAAGGCTTCACTATAGCCTTGTTGCTGGTGGGTTATCCCCCTCTATGATTAGGGGCTGGGTTGGTACCACTCTCTTCCCTCCTTTGAAAATACCATACAAAGTATTGGAACGTGATGGTAAGAAGCCAAATGTCAGGGCCAGCAAGCCAGCCTCTGTGTACCCAGCCCCAATGTTGGACTTACCAGAAATAGTAATGTCAAGACTCTTATGGTCACAGGAGTTGGAGTTACTGAAGACCTAATTCTAGGTGTTCACAGACGTCTCCTGGAAAGATGTGGACCTGTGGGACTTATTTCAGTTCCTCCCTGAAATTGTTATTAAGTGTAGCATACTGATGGATTATAGTATCTCTACCACCTGCCCACAAGAACAGTGCAGATACCCTACCCTTCTCTTCCAACACTAGACCCAACTCTGCTGCCAGATACACACTTAGACTTTGGGATCTCCCTACTATGAAACCACTTGAGGCTTCTTTCACTTCAACCTGCATGCTTTTTGTGGTGAGCCTTCCTAGTCCTTTCTGATGTGCATGTGGCCCTACCTAGTCATATTGTGCTCAAAGGCAAACTTGTTCCAACCACCCTGATCTGTGACATGCCCAGTGTCATCCCTCACCCCACCCCACATTCCCAGATTTGCAGTACAGTGAATGTAGTGTGTTCAGTGCTAGACTTATGTGAGGCTGAAGTTTCAATTCAAGTGAGATATAACAAATCTCTAATATCCCAGTCCCTACATAGAGCTATAGAGCTGAGGATAGAGCAGCACACATGTGAGAAATGGAACCAATTCCAGGCTACTTGGGCCAGCACGAGACCCAGGGGTCCTTGGAGGTCCTAAGCAACAAGTCCTTGTGAAGACAGAGTCCAGGACAAGTAGGTGGGAGCCTGTCTCAAAACAGAAAGGACAAGTTTCCAGACATGATTGCATCTGACCTTCTCCTATCTCCTCTCTCTGGCTTGGAGCCCATAATGAGCTCAGCTCTTTCATGCTTCTGGGCTTAAAATTGAGGAACTTTGTAAAGTTTTCAGTCTGTAGGAAACAGCTCACTACTGAAGGCGCAAATGTTTGTCCATTCAGGACCCAACACAGTTCAGATCCTCTGCAGGGGCCAGAGGACATTAGTTTAGGGTGGCAGCGTCAAGCAAAAATACTTTAATGTCAAGTTCTTAAGAGATCTCTCTAACTGTTCTAGAGCCATGAGATTTTCAGAACCTCTCTGGGCATTCCTCAGTTGAGCAATCCTATCCTTGAGAAAATCACAAGAGAACCTGGAGATGGGATCCCTGCTTGCTGGGGGAATCTTATATCCTTATGTTGAAAGGACGACAGGGAAGAGAGACTGAGATTTTTAGACAAAGTTTCTGAAAAGGCACTTTGGTTCTTGTTAGACAATGAAAACTTATTAAAATCATAAGCTTCTATTGCAGAACACTTCTCAAAAGTGTATTTCTCTAAAGGGCATCTGTGTTTGGTCTCAAATTCCAATATTTCAAATGTCAAGCCCCAAGTGATGTAGTCAAGACTCCTTTTTCTATCCCTGTGAGTTGTTCTCTAGCTAAAACCCTTTTATCATGTCACTCTTTCTGCTGAATTTTATAAATGACTTAAGTTCACAATGAGAAAAATAGCCTTGGGATGGCAAAATATGGAAGAGTTTAGGGACAGAAGCATGTGAATTGAGTGAGCATGTGTCAATGATATGTGCATGTACATATGTGTGCTTCTGCTCATGTGTGAGCATGCATGTGCATGTATATATGTGTGTGAGGGCATGTGACTGTATGTATATGAGCATGTGTGAATGTATCAATGGGTATATATATGATCGTGGGGTGTGCATGTGTGTGCATGTATATGCGTGTATAAGTGTGAGAGCATATATGTCAATGTGCATTTGTGCATATGTACATATACATATGAAGTGTGTTTATGTGTGAGTGTGTCTGCGCTCCAATATTAGTGGGGAGACAGCTTGCAAGTAGGCAGGTGGGTGGGGTTCCAACTCCTCCAATTGTTCTGTCTCCCTTTGAGCGGAAGCTTGATTGTGAAGTGCCCACAGTCAGACTTATGCTCCATTCTTCTGAGATGAAGACCACATAGTAGCTGTGACCATGTAGGAGTGGGGAAAGGGAAAGAGACTGTGAAGCAGTAGTAATGGTTTTTCAGCAGGGGCCCACAAGCCTGCAGGAATTCCAGAGTCTATCTCCTTGTCTTCACCCAGACTATTCTCTACTAAAAGCACAATTTCTCAAACTAGGACATTTGACAAGTATCTTGTGAACTTTATTGTTTCCCAACACTCTGCACCAGTTTCAGAAACTTCAGCAGTAAACAATCCATTGTCCACCAGACCTCTAGCCAGGAAAGGAGACTGACAACAGGTTTATGAAAGGGCAAGAAGACTTAAAGTCTATGAGGCATGTGGACGTTAACTTACTCAACTCTAATACCTGGATATCTGAGCACAGGTCAGGAGAAGGGATGATTTCTTAGTGGTACACAATGGTTAAACACCAGGGGAAATAGAAAATCCAGGCAGAAGAAGTAGCCTACCAGTCTAGGATCTTGGGAACTTGGAGCTACCTTTAAAGATAGGACTTCAAGAAAGACCTTGTATTGAAATCCAATCCTAAAAGCAGGACTGTGAATCTCAGAGGCAGAGGAGTCTCCTGACAGCCTGTTAACACTGCATCTTAATATGAATGAGTCTTTCGGGTCCTTTCCAAAGAGGCCCCAGGGAGCCGGCTCCTGTGGGAGTTGAGTCCTGCTTGGCTCTGCCAGCAACCTTCCATCAGGGAAAGGGATTTCAGGAGCATACTGAGACACAGACTTGAAGTCTGGAGGAGCAACAAAAGATTCCAAGGACAAAAGTGGGGTTCCAGGATATACCCTAGCTATGCACTTTTCTGCTCAAGCTATCAACCACACACAAGTAGGAGGTCAAGAAGCAGAGTGAGATTGCATCTAGATGGCTGATGTACCCTGGTTCCTGACCCAGAGCTCAGAGATGGCAGCCCTTAAGAGAGCTTTGAAAGCCTCTGTGCTGGGCCAGCATGGACCTGATTCACTGACTTCCTGGTGCAGTGTCCTGTGGCCCATCACACTACACACTTAGCATACAGGGACTTTTCCAGGGCCACAGCAAGAGTTCCCAGCACATTTGGACATTTGGTGGCCTGGAGTTGAACAGGGTGACTTCTGGCATTGGGCTTTTTTTACAAGACACCAAGTATCTTCTTGCTAGAGAAAGACTTATTGGTTAAAAATAATAATAATAATAATAATAATAATAATAATAATAATAATAATCAGGGACATGGGAATAGTGTGGACCAGCTTTGCTAGCATCTTTGTTACTGCATCTGGAGATGAAACCGTTTGTATCTGGAATGTGAGGACTATGAAATGCATTGCCACTGAACACTGACAGGGAGAATGTTAATATTTACTGGAGTCCTGATGGGAAATTCCCGTAGGCAACAAGGATGATGTGGTGGTCTTTACTAATGCCAAGGTACACTGATCCAAAGCAGAAGAGCAGATCAAGTTTGAGGTCATAGAACTCCTCCTGGAGCCACCACAATAACCTGGTCTTCCTGACAAACGGTAATGATTGGATCACCATTCTCAGTTACCCAGAGCTGAAGCCCATGCCGTCTATCAACGTCCATCCTTCCAACTGCATCTGACCACATCTGACCCCATGGGGAAGTACTATGCCACAGAAAGTGCAGATGGCTTGGTTAGCATTAAAGGGAACTGGTATATATACTTTCCAAACTGGATTGGCCTGTGAGGCTCCTCAGTTTCAGCCCTGATGGGAAAATGCTAGCAGTAACAGAATATAATTTTATTGACATTGCTGAAGGAGAGACAGGAAGCAAGCTATGGGAGGGGCAGCGTGAGTCCCCAGCTTTCACCAAAGCATGGCACCCCAAAAGGACCCTGCTGGCCTTTGCCTGTGATGACGAAGATGGCAAATATGCCAGCACTGAGGAAGCAGGGTCTGTGAAGTAGTTTGGGCTCCTAACGAGGCTTAATAGGAGGCCCTGGAAAGGGGGAGAGGGCACTGGTGGAGGCCTTGCTCTGAGAAGTGAGTCTGGCCTGTTACCTTGGAGCAAATTCAGGTTAAGAGCATAGGAGTCTGCTCAAAATGCCTGTCGGCTTTTTGATTGTGGTCAATGGGCTTCTTATGGATTTGTAAAACAATAAAAATGATAGAAGTCTTTTCTCCATTCACCCATCCCAGATTCCTTCCTATGTGGATAGCAGCAGCCGGTGTGCCTCCTTCCCAGCCCTCCCATTTGAGAATGGTGGTATAGTTACAAATGGCTATGTGGCCTCTGAAGACCCCACTTTGTGCCACCTTTAGATATTCTGGACCTCTTGAGCTTTCCAGAACCCAGGGCTTTGAGTCTTTGAGGCTTGAGAGTTCCCCTCTCAGACTGTGTTCGTGCCTCTAATCTCTTTCAGAGAATGGTGGTCCACACACAGGCCTGTCCCTGCTGCCAGCGATTCCCTGCCATCCCGAAGCCTCTGGGGTGGGAATCCAACATCCCACCCTGTTCTCTGATGACTTCCTGCCTTCCCTGCTCTGGGGTCTCACTCTACAGGAACTTTGGCAGACTTTCTCCTGTTAGAATAATAATAACAAGTTTGAAGGGGTAGGCAAGGAAGGGTGAGGTGGGAATGGAAATTTTTTAAATTGAGAAATATATATAATTTTGAGAATTGACCATTTAATGAAACTAGCTTTTTGCTCATGGAACTTAAGATTTTTTTTGTTATATCTGTCTGTCAATGTTATTATTAAGACATGCTTCAGTTTTTTCTTTTTCTTTTTTTTTTAATTAAAACCCTTTAAAAAGGAGGAGGAGGAAGAGGAGGTGGAAGAGGAGGAGGAGGAAGAAGAGGAAGAAGAAAGTGAATTTCACTTGATACAAAGCCCTTTGGGTAGACAGTACCTGAATAGGCCCCAGGAGTGTGACTTCCACCAGTCTTGCCTCCCACCCTTGTTTTTAGAACAGGGGAGGGGTGGTAGTACCATAAGTCTCCTCCTCTCCCAGAAGTCCAAGGAGCAGCTTGGGAGTTATTTCTTAGAGCGTCACTGCCCAGCCAGTCTACTGATCACATGTGGCTATTGAATGCGCGCTATTTTATGTTAAGTAAAATTAAATATTCAGCTGCCCATTCACATGGCACATTTCCAGTGAGCTTTTGACTGACAATCCCTCTAGACAGTACTGGGCTGAGTATTTTCCTCGTGCTAGGGAGTTCGACTTGATATGCCAGTCCAGGGGCTAGGTAAGCAGTGTCAGTGGTTCTAGTAAGGGGCCTATAAGCTAGCTGGGTACCGCCTCTCAGACCCAAGGTTTATTGCTCTGGGAGTCACATGAACACCTGTGGTAGTAGCAGTTTCAGGCCTCAGAGAGATGCTAGAGAGGAAGCAGTAAGAACTCTTGTGATCTACCCAACAAAATAAGCCAAATTGGTTATAATCAATTGAGTTGATTTATACTCGTGATGACAGTGTAGATTTCTGTTCCATGAGCGCCAGGCTTTTCTTGCAAAATGACTCCTGGTGAGTTCAAGCTTAATCAGCCTTTCAGTTAGGAATCAAGCACGTAACCATTTGTGCCACTCCGAGGCAGTGTGGGACTTCAGACAATAGGTGTGTGAGAGCTACATGGGGGCTGCAGGGCTGTCATAGGCAAATGGGGAGGGAGTGTGACAGGCATGGTAGTGAACCTGTCTGCAGACATATTTCCTATGCTATGCACCCATGATCAGAGAGGCCCCACAGAATGCCAGCCTTGCCCTCTCTTCTCCAGCTATGAATAGCAGATACCCACAAATGCAACCTGGAAGACCTGGCCCCACAGGCTCAGACTGGCACCACCAAGCTCAGACCTGAGGAAGAGTAGCCTGCAGAAGCCATCACCACTGAGCATCTCTTCCATTCAGTACTCCATAAGCACAGCAGGTCTGCTCAACTCCAAAGATCCAGCCTGGCTGTTTGCACTTTGCTCACTCCACAGGTCATAAATCCTCTCCAGGACAAACCTGAACCTTCTGGGGGGAGGGCAGACAAGAAGCTGCTGAGGCAGCTTTCAGGGGAAAGAATGAAGGATGCCTGGGGTGGGGGTGGGGGGGGCGCAGCAGAGAAACACTGGCCTCCTCTGCAGCCCTGGTGTCTCTAGAAGCCCTGTCCCAGGCCTTCCTGGCCCTGCTTCCCTCATCAGCTGTCTCTGCTCACTCTCTGAAGCCTGCCTGGGTTCTTCTGTGTTAGTGAGTTTTTATGAGAAACCGCACAAGGGAAGAGGCTGCTGTTTTGTTCCCTGTGACAACTCCATTGTTGAAAGTGGCACATGGCACATGGACAGTAAATTAAATTAGTGAACCTCTTAGGAAGAACAAAAGGAAAATGTGTAGATTGGTTGAAATATAAGCTAACTTGTGTATTTGGGGGGAAAAGCCATCCTGGACTTTAGTCTCAATTGATAACTTTAGGTCCAAGGTTGGGGTGGTGAAACAAGGTTTGTTCCCCCCACCCACCCACACGCATACCTTTTTCTTGGCTACGGTTTCTCTACTTCTCTCCCTCGAAGCAACCCGTCAGGTCTTCTGTGACCCTGGGGCTCTTCTGCTGCCTCTTACCCATTCACTGCCACCCACGCCCTACACGGCCCCACCCTCCCCCAGGTACTTCACTGTGGACCAGCGACCAAAAGGAGATACAGCACCCATGTCACCAGGAGGCTTTGTCATTTGAGTCTTACAATGAAAGTAGTTGTAAATAGGCTTTATGATAGCAAAGGTAAGCTATATTTTCCATTCACCTCTGGTTAATAACTGATAGGAGGTGTTCCTCTTCTTCCAGAAATAAAAAGAAAAAGAAAGGGCTTCCACATGACAGGATAATTTGTCAGGAAGTTACGAGTGAGTACAGCCGAGCTGTGTAGGAAGTGTATATTGAACAGTATGACACATCAGCTTCTAATTGCTGCTGCCTCTCTGATCAATAATACATGTTTTCAAAAAGCCTTCTGTTTGCATTTACACAATGGACTGTAACTACTGCAAAGGATCCATTAAGATCTATTTTTAAAAATGCATTCGTAAAAAATTGTCTAAATCTGCATTACAAAGCAGATTACGAGATTGCCCTGGGAGATGTCTTTCTAAAAGCATTCAGGCCACATTAGCTGGACATCCTGGTTCCAACTCCCTGCTGTTTCCCAGCTTGCTTATGAACCAGAGGATGAGCCTTCTCCATAATACTTAAATGCAGGTGCTTTTTGGCTGGCCAGAGGCCACACTACACCTCAGCCGGTCTCCGACAACAGGCATTCAGTGCGGGGAAACCCCCAGGAACCTAGCCACAGCCAGATGTGTACTCACAAATGGAGAAATGCACTCTGCTGCCTGAGCCCCACCAAAAAGGGTGTGATGCAGTTCAAGGCACTCTCTTCCACAAAGAAACTCATGGCCCAGGTCTGGTGCACAGAATAGGGTATGTGTTCTAGTTTTGTGTTGGTATTGCCGTTGTCATTGGTAAGTGTCATCAAGCTGGTTCAAACTCACAACAATCCCATGCACAGCAGAATGAAATACTGCCGGATCTAGTTCCATCCTCATGATTGTTTTGTTCAGAGTCCATTGTAATAACCAGTGTCAATTCATCTTCAAAAGTTTTCTTCTTGTTCACTTCCCTTCTGCTTTACTAAATATGATATCCTGTCCCAGGGACAAGTCTCTCTCTGGATAACATGTCCAAAATATGTGAAATAAAGCCTCACCATCCTTGCCTCTAAGGAGCATTCTGGTTGTATTTCTTCCAAGACAGGCAGATTTGGTTATTCTTCTGACAGTCTAAGGTATTCTGACAATCAATATTCTTCACCAACACTATAATTCAAATGCATCGATTCTTCTGTGGTCTTCCATATTCAATGTCCAACTTCCATATGCCTTGAGGCATTTGAAATTTCAAGCATACCTTAGTCCTTAAAGTGACATTCTTGCTCTTCAGCACTCTAAACAGGTCTTGTGCAGATTTTCCCAAAGCACTGTGTTGTTTGATTTCTGAATTGATGCTCATATGGACAATGATTGAAGATTCAAGTAAAATGAAGCAAGTCAATCTCTTCTTAGTCAATCTTAAAGTCTTAGCAAGTCAATCTCTTCTTCATCTTACATGATGCTGTCTACTGCTTCAATTATGAGAATTTTGGTTTTCTTTACATTGAGTTGCAGTCCACACTGAAGGCTGCAGTCCTTGATCTTCATCAGTAGGTGCTTTGAGTCCTCCTCATGTTGACTAAACAAAGTTGTGTCATCTGCCTATCTCAGGTTGTTAATAAACCCTTCAATCCTGGTGCCACATTCTTCTTCATATAGTTTACCTTCTCTATATTTGCTCAGCATAAAGATTGAATAAGTATGGTGCAAATGTAAAACTCTGGTGCACACCCTTCCTGATTTCAAACCACACAGTTTTCCCTTGTTATGCTCAAAGGACTGCTTCTTAGACCATGTACAAGTTCCACAGGAGCACAATTGAGTGCTCTGAAATTCCCTTTCTTCTCAAAGATATCTAAAGTTGTGCATGTGTGTGTTTTCTTTTTTATAGCCATTGCATACTCAAGAAAGCACAAGTAAACCTCTTTTTTGTTTTCAGCCAAGATTCACCCAATGTCATCAATGAAAGCCCTCATTCCACATGCTTTTCTGAGCTTGGTTTGAATTTCAGGCAGCTTCCTGTCAATATACTGCTGCAACCATTGTTGAATGATCTTCAGCACAATTCTACACTTGATATTAATGATATTGTTCTATAGTTTGAGCATTCTATTGGATCATCTTTCTTTAAAATGGCCATAAATATCAATCTCTTCCAAGAGCTGGCCAGGTAACTGTCTGCCAAAGTTCTTGGTTTAGGCAAGCGAGAGCTTTTAGTCCATCATCAGCTGGTTAAAACCTTTCAATTGGCATTCCATCTATTCCTGGAGCCTTGTTTTGGGCTAATGCCATCAGTGAATCTTGGACTTCTCCCATTAGTAGCATCAGTTCTTGGTTATATGTGAACTCTTAAATGGTTGCTTGTCAGCCAGCCTTTTTTAATACAGTGACTTTGTGTATTATTTCCTTCTTCTTTTGATGCTTCTTGTATTGTTCAACATGATGTTCATAAAATCTTTCAATATGCAAATCAAGACTTGAATTTTTTTCTTCTTTTCCTTCAGCTTGATGTATACTGTATTCTTCCTTTTTATTCTTCAGTGAACTAACCAAATAAATTAGTAGATCCTCTCCTAACCTCTCAAGTTGAAACAGCAAAAGAAGAACCCGTGCTTAGTGGAACCGTACTAAAAAACAAACTCATCCAACTTTATATTCCTTGCACCTTTATCCTGCATTCTCAAAAGCCATTCTCACATATGTTTTCCAGGTTTCTGTTTGTACATATTAGAAACATCAAGCAGTTATTTAGTATAGGGTACTTCCTCCTGGGTCGTAATTTATATGTCATTTTTTGAGACTCACTGGAATTTAAGTTTATAAATCTAGAAACAAAAATAGGTGGGAGGGATATGACTGGAAGCATTCTATCATATTTGTTGAGGTCTGTGTCACAGGAGGGTCCCAGACAATGCCAGCTCAGCTAGCAGTCGCTCACTGCCATCAAGTCAATTCTGACTCACAGTGACCCCATACGACAGAGTAGAACAGTCTGTATGGTTTTCTCAGACTTCACATTTTTACAGGAACAGACAACCTCATCTTTTCCCCGAGGAGTGCTTGGTGAGTTCAAATAACTGAACTTGTGGTGAGCAGTTCAACGCACAGCCCACTACAATGCTGAGGCTCTCAGCAGGCACAGTTGGGTTCATTTCATCAAATGGTAATGGAAGGGATACTGGTTTTACTGGTAATGGCTAGGCAGACAAGAAAAATTTCTTCAGATTGGGGGGTGTGTGGGGGGGGTGTTAGTCCAGGCAGACTAGAGGAACAAATTTCATAGACACACATATGGATATAGGGGTACGGTTTATATACAAGAGGGATAGGACATTAAGAAAACATTCCAATCCAATCCAGCTCAAAGTCATAAGTCCGATATTAGCCTATATGCCTGATACCAGTCTATAATATCTCCTTCTGACTCACGAAGTCACAGGTCAGTGGGTGCAGAATCCTGGCACTGGCAGGGGTCTCCCCACGGCTCCTCACTTCCAGGGCTCAAGGTCCATCAACAGCATCCAGTGGTGGCAGAAGCAACTCATCACTGGCAGGGGTCTCCACGTGGCCTCTCCAGCTTCAGAGGTCTGGCTCCATCAGGGCCAAGCGTGTGTCTTCTCTGGCTCCTCAGATGCTGCCATCTTGTCTTGTCCGTGATTAATCATCTCTGAGACTAACTCTCAACAACTGGGGAGATAGCTTCTCATCTCCATGAGGGAAATATCGTGAGATTTCCCAGAAGTCTCAGGATAAAGCCATGCCCACAGAGAGGTCTCATTGGCTACTCAATGGCTATCTCCAGATTAACAGGCTAGATTCCACCCCTACATCTCAATCATGAAATTAACATAAGCCCATGACTGCCACAGGGTGGTATTGTTGGAAGGAATTACTTGACAAAACTTGTGGGCCCAATGCCCTCATTTGTCAAGCTGTGTTTCCACATGTCCCCATCCTAAGTTTCAGTATGCCATTTCTTCCCAATGTCCTTTCTTTTACTTCAGACATTCTTTGAATTCGATTGATGTTGTAATTCAGTCACTCTTCTATTAAGATTGAGTTCAATTTCCAGAAACAGCAGCACTACTACTACTACAAGAAATAAGACATTCTTTCAAAGAACAAATAGAACCTTGCAGATACTTTTTGTGGTGGCTGAGCTGTGACTCCGAATCTCTGAGGTCATATCTTTCTTTCACCACTTTATCTAGTGAAAGTAGGACCAACCAACCAGCTTCCATTTCTTTCTCATTCTGACAAAATTTAGAAAAGCATTCAATATGCAATCACCTGCAGCTTTTCTTATCACAGATATTTGAACATTTGCTTATTTATATTGTCAGGGATAGCATTGCCTTCTTTACTATAGGAAATAGGCTTGGTGGTGCTATGTGATTGGCACTGTGGGCTTGCTAATCACAAATTCAGCAGTTCAAACATACTAATCACTCAGTGGTAGAAAGAGGAGGTTATCTTCTTCCAAAAAGATATTAGAGAACCCAATGAGTCAGTGTTAACTCAATGACCACGGGTGTTTTGTCTTGTTTTGTTTATACTGGAGGCAGAGTCACAGTGCCTTTAAGTCTACGCAGACACGAAAACTCATTTAGAAAAGCCGACTTTACTAATTGTTGTATGTAGAACTATTCTTGATACAGTGTGTGTGTGTAAAAGAAATGGTTTACTTGGCTGTCCCGAGTCTATGGGTGAGATAGTAGGCTGCAGATTTCTCCTGTCTCACAGAGCTACCGGGACTTACAAACCCAAGCAGGTCAGGGAGTAGACTGCTAAATCACAAACAAGTCCCACAAGCTAGAGCCAGATGACGAGATTCAGATGCAGGATCCAGAGTGAGCAACGGCTACAAAGCTTTGCCAGAATGTCCATCTATACTGTATACAGGCTCACCCCCAAGAAAGCTCTCTTCCAAATGATTGGCTGTTCAGAGCAAAGCTCATCATAGAGGATGGCTACCTCAGAAATGCCAAACCAGAAAACCATGACCCAGTCCAGCAGACATGTAACCAGACTTAACTCAACAATGTTGCGTGGGAATGGTGCTAAGCCTGCCAACGTACCATTTGATTTTATCCTTAAAACAACATTACTGTACAACCATTGTGGGATGAAATCTGGCCGATACCTAAAACAACTGGCAATCTATACCATAGGCCCCAAAAATATCTCTGTTGGGTATATACCCCAAAGAAATAAGACAGAACATGAACAGATGTAGGTTTCCCCATGTTCATTGCAACATAGTTCACAATAGCAAGAAGCTGAAAATGGCCCAGATGTCTACCAGTAGAAGAATAGACAAAGAAATTAGGATACATACACACCATAGAATACCATATGCCCCATAAGTGTAGCTGTGAACTACCTCGTGACATGGAGAGACCCAGAAACATTATGCTGAGTGAAATAAACCACTTCAACAAAGGAGTCAGGATCACATTAGCTGGGGTCAGTTTTTCAAGATGTGGGGAGAGGGACAAAATTATTCAGTGGCTGCCCTACAAATTTGTGCTAAGGTCACCTCAATCCAACATACACGTCAGCCAAAATGATATGGAAAGCCTACTGGCTATTCAAGTCAAACTAGGAGTGAGGGACGTGTATGTCTCAGAGAAGGAAAGTATGTTTCTATTGGTAAGAAAACAGGGCAGAGCAAAATCCCATCAGAAAAAATATTTATAGCGAACTCAAGGGGAGACTATGCATGGTACTAAGCTGCTAAACAAAACTTTTGACTTAGTTTCTACACAGCCCTTAGTCATCCACTCTATGTGATATACACTTCTACGACATCTGACTCTGTTCTGACTCTACAAAGGCACGCATCCTTCATTGGTCGCACTGGGAGGACTCCATGTGGAAACCCCACTAAGTGAACTGGGATTTACCTCAATCTCACCTGTACCCACTGGACTGAAGACTGACATCACCTAGTGTAATAAGAAGCAGATGACTCCCGACCCAAGGGCATAGAACTGGCAGGCATCTGACTTGGTTCAAATATCTTACCTTGAGGGTGACCAATGAATGGTGACCCAGAACTACCTCATACTTACTATTTTAATGGACTCCTTATTTCCTTATGACATATATTAATCTGGTAGGTGGGGCTCTGCCATTTCGAATGAATGTGATTAAAAGATTTGCCCTATCACCCACCTCCATTTTCGTGTGTTTAAATAGTGTCCAGTCACTTAAGAGTTTAATCTGCGCAAGTCAACAATTCATGTTTTGTGGTTCATACTGCCCTATCTATACTTGCATAATTCCCTTTTCTCAATGGTACTTTAAATTCTATACCGGTGGCTAAACTAATGATACTATCAAAGCAGCTGGCTAGGTATTGGCTGCTAACTCCAGCATCAGCATTTTGAAGCCAGCAGCCAGCTCCTCAGGAGTAAAATGAGGACTCCTATTCCTATAAAGATTTACAGTCCCAGAGAGTCATTGGGGCACTTCGACATGTCCAGTAGAGTCGCTTCGAGTCAGCATTGACTCGATGGCAAGGGTGTTACTCCAAGGGAATGATTGATAATGTCCATAAATGACATTGATGTTTCCACGGGGAACCAGAGACAGATATAAATTAGTGGAATTGGGGCTTGCGCCTCCTTCTAGCCCCAGTCTCCTAACAGCTGTAGCATGGCTCTGCTTGATGCTCACTCTCATGAAGAGACAGAATATATGGGTGTAACAGCAAAGTGTGCTAAAGGAACTAGATGGTATCAGCTACCAGAAGGAATAGTGTCTGGTGTCTTAAAGACTTGTCTTCAGACAAGCAGCCATCGAAGTCCACATGGAAGACGCACTCCAGTCTGTGTGATCCAAGGATTTTAAATAATAAAATGCAAATCTGAAGGAGGGAATGGTATCCAAGCTTAAATTGTGAACACCTGGTTTGCTGACTATAGATGATACTGAAAGTCCCAAACTCTTTTTGGGTCAAAACATGGGTTAAGCCTAGTGAACTCCCTCTGACTTTAGTAGAAAGACATGAATAGTTTTATTATCAAACAGAGAACATTGTAAAATCAATTATGGCAGATGTAGTTATGGTAAAATGTAAATTGTATCATTTAATCTCCTTTTGACCCATTGTTTCAGCTTTTAAGATTTATTTTCTTTTTTCTTGCTTTTTTTGGTTTTGTTCTGTTTTTTTGGGGGGGCATCACTGCCCTCTGGTGGTGGGAGTAGTGGACCCAGCCTTTGCTCCTCTGGAACCACTGCTATAATTGAACTTCCATCACAGTGGGCCACAGTACCTCGCACAACCACTAGGCCACTGGGGCTCAGCCCCAATTTCCTTTAAGTGGAGGGGAAATATTTGTGGATTTAGCTTCCAGTGAATCCCCTCTAACAATAGAGCAGGAATGTACCTACCTTTTCAATTATGTAGAGTGCATTGGAAAGTGAATTATTGAAAATGCAACTAGGTTAAAATTTAACACCTCATCATTTGATCTATTTTTAGATTTGTTGATTTTTAATATTTTCTTCTTTCTTTAAAACAGGTTTTTGTTTCAAAGTTTTACTTTGTTATTGTTGTTAGTTGTTTTTGTTAATGTTTTCCGGTATATCATATCCAGGATAGGTAAATCTACAGAGACACCACTAAATTAATGGTTCCTTGGAGTATGTCAGGAAGGTTGCAGGGAAATGGGGAGCTTATAACAATGAGTACAAGATAGAAGAAAGTGCTCTAAAACTGATTGTACAACTCTTCTTGATATGATTGGACTATTGAACTGTATGCTATGTGAATTTTATGCCAATAAACCCATTTAAAAAAAATCAGTTTCCACACACTTGAGACTGAAGAACTACCAACTGCTCTGAAAAGGCTCACACTGGAAGATCTTGCTTTGATGGAGTAGAGAAGGAGAAAAACTCAATATCATAAAAAAGACCAGGCTTGGAAAGACACAGATGAAATCCCTGATTTGATATTCCTCAGTGGTCCTATTAAGATCCAAAGGACACTAGAAAAGAAGGAAGGTAGGAAAATGGGCAGAAAGTGGAATAAGGTGAGGATGGTAGTGGGTGAATCGAAACAACGTGCACATGTATGCATTGTCGAGTGTAAAACTCGTGAACTCTGTGACTCTTATAAATCACAATATCAGGTTGTTTTAAATGTTGCAAGGCAGCTTAAGGAAAAAAAAAACAAATATTGCCAACAAGTCAAGTCAAAGATGACCTTTACTAAACACTACTCTGGTCATGTGGGAAGACAGGTGTGGGAAGGTACACACTGTAGACATGTTTTACATATCTTTAAAAGGCACATAATTGTGTGGGTGGGTGGGGTGTACAGGGGTACTACATATGGAGCATCCTCCAGCCCAGACCTTTTTCCGGGAGAGGATAATGATTCACCATGGTGGTAGAAGGGACGGTGAGACCATCACACAGAAGCCAGCAAGGCTGGGTCAAGGTTGCCATAGGACTGGTGAGAGTAATGCTGCTGAAGTTTGGACCAGGGCATTCCAGCCCCCTGCATTTTCCCTGGGAGGCACCCTCTGGAGTCTGTCTGTAACCCTAAAGTGCTCCCACCCCCACCCACCCTGCAATCCATCTTTAGAATATTTCCTATTCAGGTTTGCACAGAGGACTGAGTAGAGGACCCTGCCAACAGCCAGCACTATCTGCTTTTGCTGCCAGCACCCCAGGATCAAATCCAGGTTCCTATACCCTTAGACCCAGGGTCCTTAGAGTGGGCAGCATGCAGCACACAGACTTTGGTGGGAACAGAGTGTCCCTTTGGGGCTAGCACTCCCTATGTCTTGGCCTCCCATCAGCAGGTCAGCTCTAGTCATCTCTATTGATCAAGCCTCAGAGTCTATCTCTGTCTTGTCAGCTTTCTTTTGCTCACAGGAGTGACTTCACTTTGATGTCATATCTGCAGAGTGATGAGCAAATTGCTTATTCTGCCTGAGTGCAGCCAAGCTCTGTGGACAGTCCATAGAGATGTTGGAACAGGGACACTGCTTCTGAGGGTTCTGACACCCCTAATTCTACCACTACTATTAGGGGAAGCTGCAAGCAAGTCCCAAATCTTTCATTCTTTTGGAATCCATCCCTTTCCTCCATCTCTAGGTGCCTCCAGGATGGGAAGACCAGACCCCAAAAGCTGAGGGTAGGGGGAAAGAACTCTGGAACTAGAGGCAATGCTCAACTTTTTCTCAGACTCAGTCCTTCCCATTCTAAAGGTGGGTATGTTCCTGGGAAAGAGGTCCTGGTGCCGGGTTGGGTAAGAGCACAGCTGTCAATCAGAGGTCATTAGTTCGAACCCAGGAGCTACTCTTTGCCATGCCAAGCCTCTTCCTTTCCCATCTCTGGCTCCAAGAAAGGCAGAACTCTCGCAGCGCCGCCTCTGCCTCCGAGAAACAGCCGAGAACTCACTCAGCACCTAGATTCTATAGGCGAGGTGCGCGCCTGGTTTCTACTTAAGCACTCCCCCAGGGCGTCCGGTTAGAGGCTGCAGCAAAGCGCACCGCCTTCCTTCCCTCGGGGCCCGTGAGCCCGCTCGCACGGTGGGAGTGACCGTGCCTGCCATGCTTGGGTGACTTAGGATGCTGACTTAGGGTCCTCTGCACCCCGTCCCGTCCCGCCTCCCAGTCTTCTCCAGCCGCATTCCACCTCGTTTTAAGGCTCACTGGTGCCAGCGCCATGCCCCGGCGGCCCCCACCCCGGGTCCGCACCCTGCTGGTCTCCAGCCCGCACGCTGGCCCCGAACCGGCCCGTAGCCCCGCCCCCGCCCCGCCCCGCCCCGCCCCGCTCCCCCAGCCCGACCGGGCCGGCGCCCGCACCCGCCTCGCCTCCTTCAGTCGCAGCCGGCCCAGCGCCCGCACCTCCCGCGCCGCAGCGTCTCCCTCGTCCCGAGCGCCCGACGCCAGCATGGGGCGGCCGCGCTGACTTCTCCCCGCGGCCGCAACTCGCCGGCGCGACCCGCCGTCCCTCAGCCGCACCGCGGAGCGCGCGGCGATGGCGCAGGCGGCCGCGGGCGTGTGGCTGCTCCTGCCGCTGCTGTCGCTGCTGGCCCAGGGTAAGTGGCCGTCGCCGGCACCGGCACCGGCACCGGCCCGGCGCGGCGGGGCTGCGCTCCGGGCGGGCGCTCGGCCGCGGCGCTCTGCGGCCGGGAGCGGCTTCCCCGGCACGGCACGGCGCGGCGCGGGGTCTGGCGGGGAGCCGGCGGCCGGCGGGAGCCCAGGGCGCGGCGCGGCGCTCGGGAGGGCGCCGGCTTCCCCGGCTGCAGCGGGGCCGGGCTGGGTCGGGGTCGGGGTGCCGGAAGCCGCCGCCCCCCCTGCCAGCCTGCTTGCGCCGCGAGCCGCGCGTGTGGCCCGGAGCGAACCGTTCGCGTCTTGCGGTTTCCGCGCCGGCGGCGGGCTCGCTGGAAGGGGGTCCTGACCACGGGCACTTGAATTCCTGCAGAAGATTTCGCCCCCTGGGACGCCTTTTTGCGCTCCGGGTCTTTCGAGCCCTTCCTCCGTTTCGACGCCCCGGCCGCCTAGGTGCCAAGGGGGAACGGCTCCTCCCCGAAGGTTGCTTGGCTGTGATCTGACTGTCCGTTCTTTCCTTCAAAACGTCAAGCCCGTGTTCCTGGAGAAGTACCCCTCGAGGGCCCGCTCCCACGAGCCAGGTCTCTTCACCAAAGGCCATGGCGGGCTCCGAGCCCCGCCCAGCATCCTTAGGGCCGGAGGACGGCTCTGGACCAACCTTCCCGTCCCCCCGACCCCCCTCCCTCCAAAAAAAAATCTTTATCAGGTTATGGAGGGGCGGAAATCTGTGCTGGGCTTTGTGGAATGAAGTGCGGATCCCAGCATTAGGTGTGGCTCTGCAAAGGCTGGTCACTGCCCCCACCCTCATTCGCTGTAGAACTGCAAGAACCTCAAAGCTACAGAACCTTCCAATCCCCTGGCCATGTCTGTAAGTGACTCTCAAAATTGCCACCTTCGTTTTCTCTTCGGTGCTTATGTGCTCTCCAAGTTTCCTTCAGGAGTGAGGAGCACGTCGTCATCCTCCCCACGTCTTACAAAGGCTTTTCTTTTCCTGGGGCTTTTGAGAGCTCCAGAGATCACCTTACTTTCTAGTTCTGGTCTCTGCACAAGCTCTGCGCTCACAGGCCTGCCCAGGGTCGCCACGGGAGTGGGAGTGGAGAGAAGAAGAGGACAGTCACACTTGGGAATGAGGAGAGTGGGACTAGAGAGTGTACCCCTAGTCCTGGTCACAGCTCTGGCTTCACGTGGTAAAATTCTAGGTTTGGACCCTCCTTTGTGACTCTGGCTTATAACTGTATCGTTTTTTGAGTCGATGGTTACAGCACTCACTGGACAGTCTTCGCCAGCCTTATTAGACCTTAAAGCTGTGGTGCCAGGCAGCAGAGGCCTTGGCAAGAATGCAATGACTCCCTGACCTGGCCATGGATTTGGGTGGCAGCAGGCGGCCTCTGCCATCCAGGAAAGCCGAGCCCAGATGACCAAGAAGCCAAGTTTGGTTGTGGTGGTCCTGCTTCCGCTGGTCACTTGGACGTTTGGATAGGTTTTCAGTTCAGCGTGCATTGCTCTTAACCAGCCGTCACATCGAAACAGTGCAACCTGCTCTCCTTGAGCCACTCCAGAGAGCACAACACTGCACCTAGCGCCAACGCAAGAACCAGGGCGAGGCCTCAGGAAACCCTCTGGTGGATGCCGCCTCAGTGGCTGCTGCCCGGGGGATGAGAGTCCTCCCTAGATCAGCGCAGACCTCTCCCCCTGGTGGAATGCTCCTTTTCTTTTACTGGGTCCTAGGTGAGGGAGAGGAAAGGGTGGCTTAGATGAAGCGGTAACGACCTAGATTAGAGTGCATTGGAAGGAGCAGCCGGACTTCAGAGCAGAGCCATGAAACAAATAGGCCAAGCATGTTTCCTATCTGTACCCAGCCATTATCACAAGAATACTCACCCGGATTCAAGAAGGCCTGGGGTTCACAGGAGCACACCTTCCCATTTCTGCTCCCCTCAAGTCTCTCCCTCTCCAGGCACACACAATGAGTCCAGTCAACTTCCTATTCACTGCCCCTTTCCACCGCCGTTGCCACCACCACCACCCCTCCAAAAACTACACTTTGATGATCTGTCTCCCCCCCCCACCCCCCACTCCCCACCCCCGCCTTGTAACTCAGGGCAAGACCCATTAACACAGGTATCTTCAAACAAAACTGTGGGATCTCAACTTAAAAGTTGTCCTTAGGAATTCCCAGCCTTTGCTTCTCAACACATGCACCGTCTTCCGGGTAAGGAAGCATCTCCAGCTTTGGGTATTCACCCTGTAGTCCCAGGCTGACCGATCACCTCTCTGACCACCACAGCACCTCTGGGGCTTGACTGCCATCAGCTGCAGGGCCAGGCATCTTGGATTCTATTGCACCAAGTGCTTCTGGATGCCAGGAAGGCTCTGCCTCTCTGCCCAGAGATTCCGGACCCTCCCCCAGGAAGACTTGTCATGCCCTGGCAATGCATCCACCACTGGGTCCTCGGATGCCTGCTTCTGCCAGTGTTACAGTCCTGAGTCACCAAGAAGCACCACAAGTGTGACACCGTCCTTCTCTTGTGACTGTTCCTCTTTTCTTGGGTCAGGGGTAAGTAGAAGACATGGCCTTTTCCTCAAGCAGGGCCTGGCCCTAGCCTTTCTTCTCTGCAACCCACTGAGCCTCCTCTGGTACCAGGAACCACTCAGGGACAGGGCCTAGTCCAGTTGGTGGGCTCCCGAGGGTGGGGCCTTTGAACCCAGAGTGACTGGGGACACTTACCGAGCTCATTCACTAAATTGCCTTTATTCTGCAGAATTGCTTTAGGGATGGCTAAGTAAAGCACAGTTTCCTTGGTTGTGTAAAGAAAATGGGATGCATCCACCTAATGGGGAGCTAATGGCCTTTTAGGCAGGAGAGGAGAAAATGAATTAAAAAGTATGCTATCTGTTAAAATGGAGCCTGGGGTTCCAGGGGCAGGGAAGGCCCAGAAGTTGCATCCTCCTCTGGTGCCTTCCAGAAGGTGCCTATTGACTCCCTCCTTTGCAGCTTGGACCCCCACCCCCACTTGTCCTAACTAACTGCTGATGTCTGCAGCAGTCGACCCACAAATAGCTTTCAGTTCTGGCAGTGCTGGGCAAGCTTATTTTCTTTGACAGGCCTGCAGGGGTCCTGGGTTGGTTTTTCCATCAGGCACACCTCCTTAATGCAGGTACCAGGGTTGTGGGGTGGAGGTACCTACCACCTAATGCAGTGGGAGGTACCAGGGTTGTGGGTTGGTGGTTGGGGACGCCTTGGACACCCCCACCGCCTACCTTCCCTCAGCACCTTATCTATCGAAAATAGCACCAATGGCAATCTGTATTACATTGCGGAATAATTTCTCGCTACAGGAAAATGAAACTGCTATGGCTAGTAGAAACTGATCCCTGACAGTTTCCTGCCATAAGTGGCACTCAGGACATGTACCACACCTTAGATTGGCCTCCTGCTCCTTGATGTTTATAAGCATCCTGTATAGCTATTTAGACCAGTGAGTGACCTGTAGCCCTATGCTGAGAAGCTCTCTGAGTCTTAGCGTCTTCCTATGTCTATGATGGTGTTATGGCACCAGCAAGGCCATAGGCTTATTGGGCTGTCTCAGGTGTCTATAGAGTCTGCCCGAAAGAAAAGGTGGGCTGTACAGATCAGGGGCCTGGTGGGGGTGCCAGGGCTGCTGCTGTGCTACAGAAGTAGAAAGACTGGGTCTGGTGTGTGTGTGTGTGTGTGTGTGTGTGTGTGTGTGTGTGTGTTGGGGGCTGGGGCAGATCCCTGTGCTGGGGGTGGAGCAGGTGGGTGACCAGAGCACCCTGGGTGAGTTCCCAGGGGTTACTACCAGACGCGGAGAAGAAACAGGATAGGACTGGACTCAGAGACGGTGTTAAAAAGGGCATTTCCTCGACATCAAATGTGTGTGTCAACTCTTAAGCTTTGTGTTTTGGTTCACGAATTGAAGGACGCCTGAGCTAGAAGTCAGATGAGCATTCTGAAGTAGACAATGAAAGCGTGCTTCTGAGCACTGATACACCGGAAGGAAGCTCTTGCAGATCAGTCAGTGGACATGTTCTTTACTTGGGATAAAGGGAAGATTTTGAATAGGCCAAACCAAGTGGGCAAATCCTAGTTGATTAACTTAAGTTTCAGCAACTAGGAAGGTCCGGCATTAAAGGAACTAGACACTAGCGAGGTGTTAGTTTATTGACATGGAGCTTAACACAGATGACTTCATCTCAGATCTAGTAAAGTCAAGGTAACAGGAGGCAGTCATGTTCCCTCACCATCACCACCCTTCCCCATCAGCCACTCCCATCGCCACTGTTCTGGCTCCCACATGAAACACTTCTGGCCCATGGACGTGACCACCGTGTGTTTCCTGCTCCTCTTTGTGGATACAGGGAGGACATGTGGGGCTTGGTGCCAACAGGCTGACTGCAGCGTTTGCTCATAATGTTGCCTCACATGATTTCTCAACTGGCAGTTTAGCTCAGACTTAGCTTATTTCCTCAATTAATTGTCTTGTTAATTGAATTAATAGTACACCCTAGATGCTTCCACAGGGGCAAGAAATACTAAATATACAATTTAACCTGTGTGGGGATTCAGAGGGGCAGGTTGGCAAGAACTCTCAAAGAGGCAAAGCAAGAAACCTGTCCAGGTGGCAGGAGTGGCCCTCTAAGTGGAGGTCAGGTAGCCAGCAAGAGGTACTGACTTAAAAGGTAACAATGAGTGGGAGGGTCCCTCCTGGGATTTTCTGGGTCAAGCTCTGTAGCTTACCTCCTGCTTTGTATGGCAACTGAATCATCCAGGCTGGGGTCTGTTCAGCTCAGAGAAGCTGACCTAGCAGGTTTGTCTGGTGGCCTGGGGCCTGAGTATCTCTTGTGTTACATGGTCTTGCTACCTCCTTAGGCCCTTTTACCCAGGTAACTTGGGGGGAGGAAATTCTGCATATTTGGATCATAAAAAAACCCTCTTCCACTTCCGGGACTTCAAGAGTCTAACTGGCCTGCCTCCCCACCTGCTCCTACAACCAGGTCACATGGGCCATGCAGTTGCAGGAGGCCTCAAGGACCCCTCAGTCCCACCTCCTAGGCCCAAGGCATGTGTTTCTTGATCACATGTCTGTTCCCCCTGAAAGGGAGTCCGGAGGGACTGAGGATTCTTGACTGTCCACTGGAGAGATCACTGATCTCTTAACAACTCTTTGCCGGAGCTGCTGCTACAGAAAGCCTAGAGTCGGATACAAGAGGATGGTAGGTTCTGGGGGACACAGTGGTGGCTGACATACCGGCTTCTCCTTTAGGCCATTCTTGCAGCCTCAGGGAGGGCAAGCAGCTGAAGCGTGCAGACACCTCTGTGCCTCATGACGGATCCACAAAGTCCCATTGCCCCAGAAAGGTCAGCTGTGCACCTGGTCCAAGGGTTCTGCTCAGGGGAGATGCCTGAAATGCCTCGTCTTGTCTTCCACTTCTCTGTGCCTTTTGGCACTGGACACCTCATGTGCTATGGCAAAGAAGGAGGCAGGGAGTGGAGAAGCGAGAAGAAGCAGGGCGCTGTGCTGCAGAGAGAAGTCAGGCTGGCTACCCTTACCCCAACCTTGCTCCCAGAGGTGCCACAGCTGAAACAAGCCAACGTCTCTGGCAGAGTCACCAGAACTCTCTCCAGTTTCCTTTTAAGTGTATGATTGCTGGAAAATTCTAATGGTTTTCGACCTTGTGGTCTAGAAGGGAAAAAGGGAAGAAGGGTTGTCACTTCCTAAAATTCAATGGATTGCCTGAAAGATACTGGGGATGATATGTGCAGGGGCCTGAAGGGGTGGGGGTAAGAGAGTTTGACTGCAGGTGTCCCTGTGTGAGGGTGGGGTGAAGGAGGAGTAGGAGGTAAGTAATGGAGGGAGGAGAGAGAGGCATAAGGTGACTGTGGGTTAGAATTAGGGGTGCCAAGTGAGAGGTCATTGAGGTGCTTCTTCACATGTTTGTGATCAGTAAAGTTTGAAGGTCTTAGCAGTTGGTTATGGGGGCTCCCTATGGCTCTGGCTGAGCCACTCCTACCGTGCCCTGTAGCTTCTGCTACTTTATTTGGAGGCTGCAGAGGTTGGCAAAAGACACCATTGGTACCGAGAACCATCCATTTCCACCCACCTCTGAGGAACTCTGGACAGGTACCTGAGAAACTTCCTCAATTCCTTATCCGTGTTCACGACTAAAGTCTTCAATAGTTCTTGTGCAAATCAGTAAATGTCCCTTCAGGACACCGATGCAGGATAACCCTACAGAACTGAGGAAGTCATGTAAGTATTAACCAAGAACGACCTGATCTTCTGGCTTCTCCACCCTATGCCCAGGACAGGCAAGCCTGGTTGGTTACAGAGCACCCAACGTCAGTGACTTAACACAGTCATTCTGCTGCTCACCAGGCTTGGGGGAAACATGTGATCTGCGTCAGTCCTTGAGTGCGGTTAGGGGGTGAGAGGTGCAGACTTTGGAGGCACTAGGCTTGAGGTTGGTTGACAGCACTTTGTCCATGTATCCTGATCACATGTCTGTTCGCCCTGAAAGGGAGTCTGGAGGTACTGAGGATCCAGCTGAGAGAGCACACACTCTCTTGGAAGACTATCATGTCCACGTGCCCTATATGCACTCCAGCCCATGTCATGCTCTGCACTGTGGGGCCTGTGGTGGCCAACAGCAGGTGGAGATGGAGGAATGGCAAACAATTGCAATAACTCTTCACAGAGAACTTCGAATTCTAATAATTAATGATACTGAATTTATTTTAATGATAATTTTATATCTTCTTTGAAGAAGTGTCTACTTAGGACCTTTTCCATTTAAAATAAATGCTTATCTTTTATTTTCACTTGGTTTACTTTTGCTTTAATGTATCCCCACTCCATATTGCAAAAAAAATACCTTATCCAGTGTGGTTACTACCAGTGCTTGAGCCCTGGGTCCCTTTTGAGGAGAACAGAAGTTCACCAAGTGCCCTTGTATGTAAATTGAGTCAGCAATGATGCTATTGGAACACTGAGGATGTTCTTGAAAGGTCTGGATCCTAAAACCACATTGGGAACAAATACCCCTAAGGCAACTCATCTGTGACATGCCCAGGAAGTGCCCCCTGGAAGAACAGGAGAAAGTGTTGGGAGCACCACCATCCACCTGACAAAATGGGTCTCTGCAGCACTGGAATCTAGGTGCTGAATTCTCTTGCCAGCTCCCAGTCCAGACTCTAAATATGACCAAGGAGACTGTGTAACTCAATTACTGTAATCATAACTGTGTGATGTCATGCTGCTGTCCCTTAGAGCCATTTTCTGAGGATACACAGGCTAACTGTAGAGAGACTCTCCTCCCTCCCCCACAAAAATCTGCCCTCCTGCACCCCCATTCTCAGACACTCCCAATGGCTTATGCAGGCCCAAGTTCAGTCGGGTAGACCCATGCGGCTTCTCCTCCGGGATGTCTCACAGGGAGTCAGTCTTGTGTCTTGTCAGTACAAGGTCTCCACTGAAGGGAACCAAAAGAGATAGTGTCTTTGCCTCCAAGAAGGAACTGCTACATTTCCCAGAACTCTCAGCAGAAGGCCACGCCCACACGGAGGTCTCATTGCCTGTCTCCAGATTGACAGGCGAGCTTCCACCCCTACACCCTTAATCCTCACGTGAACACCAGATTAGGTGACTGCCACCATCTCTCATTATCATGCTGACATTTCTCCTTTGAATGGAGGTTTGTAACATCCCTGTGATAGGGTCCCACCCAGCAGGAAAAACTCTGTGGTGTCAAGTGTCTTTCTGTTAACTGTGGGCAGGGGGAGAGGTTTGTCTCCTGCTGGGCCACAGACCCTTCCTCATTGTCAGAGCTCCTCACTGCTGTTCATTCCAATGCCTTGCTGAAGACTAAGTTTGTGCTAGGAAACTAAGGGTACCTGCCTGCTATATGGGGCTGATGGGTTTTTAGGGGCATTTTAGGGTTGCCTTGCCAGCAGTGCGCATGTTTTGATCCTCTTTTGTGAAGGAACCTTTGCTTTGGACAGAAAAGCACAGAAACCTATTCCCATGTGACTCAGACCATGACCCAGACTTAAAGTCCCAGCCCTTCTCTGTGCAGCTGTGGGCATACATTGTAACTCTTCTCTGCCTTTGTTTCTGTTGGAGGATGAGGACTTGACCATGCTGCTGTCATACAAGTGCTATAGTGACACCTGCTTCAAGTGAAATGGAGCAATGGCTATTACGGAAGCAATGACCCAGAAGAACCTCCCTTGATTGGTATAGAACACAGGCAGGCAGGCAGGGTGGAAATGCCGAAGTGAACAGGATGATCTCTCCCTGAAACGTACAAGACGAGGTTATAGGTGTCCTGCAGACATGCCCTAGGTCAGGGTGCCTGGTTGCATTCATGGGGGTGGCCGCTAAGGCCAGAAATACCACTCACATCTGATCTGCTTAGTCAGACATGCCACAGACCGACGGAGGCACACAGGACAGTTGATGAAGGTCTTAGTCCCTGGACCCCAGGGGCATGGTGACCCTTACACCATGAACAGGCCACTTGGGTGGCCTGTCATTTTATAGCCAGGCCTTGCCCTGGGAAAGAAAATTAATTTTAGCCCTAATTGGCAGTTTCCTCTGCAAAGAAGCCGGAAGGAACTGCCCGCAAGGCTGGTGATTAACTCAGCAGCAGCTGGGAAATCACATTGGGCAGGAGTGTCCATCATTCCTGCCATGAGGTTGCTGCAGCTGGTTCGGTGGGGGTTGAGTGTGTTAGTCGGCTCTGAGGCATTCGGGATGCAGAGGACTGGAGTCCACTGTGGAAGGGCAGGACTAGAGTTCATCCAGAAAAATGACCTCCCTCTCCAAATCCTCAACACCTCCACCTAAGCCCCACTGGCAGAGAATCATGCCATTTCAGGAGTGTCATAAAACCCGGACCCTGGCTTTCCCAGAATTAAGTAGGAAGAGTAGTATATCTCTGTCGTACACTGGGAAATCATGAGAGCAATGCAAGTCAGAACCTGAATGGAATCAGGTGTGAATGCAGGGATAAGGGCTCTGTGTTGGATTCGCCCCTCCCCCCACTGCCCGCTTCCATCTCTGACCCAGGTTGAAACCCAGCTAGACAGCTGTTGGGTGACACTCTACCCCCATTGGGAACCCTTCCCTGCCCTGGGTCACACAGCAGGTATTGAAGCACATAATTAAGGATGGGAAGGCCCTGAGACTAGAGCATGTGTGGACTCTCACCAACTAGCCTCTTCAGGGGTCATTTTCTTGATGTGTCACAAAACTGAACCCGTGACAATAACCAGGGAAGGTGTGACAAGGGAGTGAGATTGTGCAGGTGCTGAATGCGGAGGGCTCTGAGATGTGGGAAGCAAAAGTCAATGAGGTCACCCTTCCGTGATGGGGTCAAGGAACACGGGGAGGTTGCTGAATTTGGGAAGGCAGGGGAGAAAACTATACCCATTGTTTGCCGGCACTAAGTACCAGGCATCTGCTGCAGGGGCCTAGCCTATTCATGAAGGTGCTGGGACCCACCATGGCCCAGCTATCTACTTACCTCCTATTGGGCAACAAGGGTAAACTATGAACAGAAACAGACTTGCCTCAAGTTGACCTCTGCTTGCTATGACCTTGAAGGGTCTAACCTTCTTCCACTAATGTTGTTTGATTGGAGGTCAGATGGGCATGAAGAGGAGCTTGTCTTTCTGGAGGGTGCAGGCATTTGTGTCCTGATGACTGTGGAGCAGGCTCACAGTATGGCGTTTAGGGACCCACGCACTCCTCCTTCATAGAACCTTCTTCCATAAAAGAAAATTATATGCATTTTTTATTGTGTTGGTATAAAAAGAAATGTAATCTAGCCTTTACTCGTCATTATCATATTTGCTTTTCCTTTTAATTTATAAAGAAACTAAATGAAAATTCTTGTGGACCATAAGATGTACCGGCCCCAGATGTGCTCCCTACTGTGCTTTTAGTGGCTGTCACAGCTGAGTTTTCCACCTCCAAAGGCTCTTGATATTGTCAACCCTGGCACTAAGGTTGGCACAGTGGCCAGGTTTATCTATCTCACCGCTTTCCCCAGGCTGATGCTGCTAGATGGTGGCTTTTCTGGCCATTCAGGGTTGTCTGTGCCTGGATGTCAGTATCCCTGATCTGATGACAGTGGGAATTGCATAGGTGTAAAGGCAGTTGTGCTCAGGTATTTACCCACCTCCCATCAAGCAGCCAGGAAAGTGTTGAGGGAATGTCAGATGGTTTCTTGAGCTTAGTGACTCAGTGCTTCTGTTTGACCTTGGCTCTGGCTAAAGATTTAGCTGTGGGCACATCTTTAAAACTGTCATTCTCCCCTAAAACATCCCCAGGCAATTTCTCATTTACAGTAGAACTTCCCTTAATCTGCATTTCCTCCTAAAAACATCATTAAATCACAGTCTTGTAGCTTTCTTCTGTGACAAAGGAGCAATCTTAGGGTCTGGAGACTGATTGTAGGTGATCCCACTGGTTTAATAATCTTCCTCAGTCTCTGAGGGAATCATTTTCCTGAGCCCAGTACATGGCTTTTTTCTCAGTCTAATGACTTGTTTGTTCAGCTGTGAGCAACCAGTCTCTCTGAGCATGTAGTGCCCTGGAAGGTACTGAGTGCCCCTATCTGGTTTGTGAGTTTAGAAGGGTGACCAACACAACACTGTCCATCTGCTCTTGCTACTCTTAGCTCACTGCAATCCCAGTGTCTGTAATGTTTGTTCAAGACAAGATAGCCTGAGCTAACCCCACTGGCCTCAGCACCTCCCCATTATTGACCCTCTCCCTGCCCTGGCACACCAAGCAAAAAGAAAAGCCAAACTCACTACCATTACAATCAACGTCAACTGGTGCGACCCTACAGGACAGGGAGGACTCCTGCTCCCTGTGGGTTTCTGAGTCCTGTAACTGTCACCAGGATCAGTAAGCCCTACCTTTCTCCTGCACAGCCCTGCACATAAAGTTATTTATTAATTAATGTATTTATTCACTGATGCATTCATTCATTTATTCCTTTCCACTCGTTCATGTGTTGCAGGGTGACACAGTGAACACCTAAAGGAAACGTGGAGATGAGATTGAAAGACTTACTTTTTGCAGGTTCTAGAGAATAAATGGTGCTTTAGTCTACAAGCAATGAAAATGAAGATTAAGCAGAGGGTGCGATCTGACTAACGTTGTTGTTGTTTTCAAGTAGCCTGCGAGGGGTGTGTGTGTGTGTGTGAGTTTCCCACTAGGAAACTGGTGGAGAGACCATGGAGGTGGTCAAAGTCAGAAAGGATAGTGGCCTGTGCTGTGGGCGCCAATAGAGAGTCAGTGAACAAGGTATGAGGATGCAAGAAGGGAAGCATTCAGGCTAACTGGAGTGTTTAGCCTGATCAAATGGAAGAGTGGTTGTGCCTTACCTGCCATGGGGGGACATAGGGGAAGCTTCTTTGGATGACGGATGGGCCACCCTTCAATTCAGACTGAAGTATAATAGTGAATATAAGCAAGGACCATGATGGTATGCTAAAAGCACAATTACATTCTGAGTCCTGTGTCCCCTGAAACTATTCTTTTCATGGCTATTAAGAATATTGACTATTAGATCCTTGAAGACAGAGACACCTTATTCATCATTGCCTCCCTAATACTAGTGTGGTATATAAGACGTGGTCAGAAATTGCTTGCTTACTGAATGAAAGAACTGATGAACATCTTGACTACCTTTCTTAATTCCAGTAGTTTGACATGAATCGCTGTCTTTACCTTCCTCTCTTTGGACTTGGGTATCTTTTTTCTTTTAGGAATTCTTGGTGAGAGTTCTGAGGAGGTGAATGATTAGAATATGATTAGAATTATATTGTTATCGCTTCTCGGCCTTTTGGCTAAGATCAAGTGTAGAAGGATATTGTTAAAATGCAGATTCTGATTGAGTTGCCCTAAGGTGAGTCTGCATTTCTAGTAAAATTCCAAATGGTGCTGATACAATTGGTCTAGGATCTTAGAAGCACTTCAGAGAAAGTGTTGTGAGTGAATGGCCATATTTTGTGCTTCCCACATCAAAATATTAGAGCTAATAGATAATATCTTATAAAAAGTGGATGCTAAAATATGGAAGATATTTACTACTCCTAAGAATGGCAGTATTCTGAGTCTGTTTCATCAAATGTTATGAAAAAGATATAATGGGAGAAAAGGAAAGCCTCATCTGTATAGTTGGAGATGGTTTGGAAATAATGGCAAAAGGAAGTCAGATTAAAGCCTAATGAAAGCCGTGGTTCCCCTTCCACAGACTTTCCTTTTTGATGCTATCTAATGCCTGCGTCTTTGTCCCACAATCATACACAAAACTTTACCGGTTATGTTCATTTTGCATTTATCTCTTTTTCTCTGAAAATGCTTGAGCGTGCCTTGCATTTATTGCTTGTTCTTAAATGATTTATGTGTCTTGTTGCAGTAATTATATGGCCAGATTTTTGTTTGTTTGCTTGCTTGCTTGGTAAGCATAGACAGTAATAAGATTTGGATTTTTGAGAAGTTTCATCAGTGATTCACAAACAGAAGGAACAACTTAGGAGTGGGGGGCGTAGTTTGCTGATGGATTTTTAAAATCAAGTACTTTGGTGTTGAGACAGTGTCAGATCGCTATAAAAGTTTCCAAACTTTTTTTTAAAAAAGAGCACAGGGGGATGTGCACACCTCCATCATATGCACAGAGAAGTATCTGGGGCTGGCTGAAGCTTCCTTAAAGAGAACGTAGATAGAGAAAAGGGCTCAAGATGACCCCAGAGTGCTGAGGATAAGGATATCAGCAAAGGAGGTTGAAGAATCAGTTAGAGGATTGTTCTGAAACTCCTGAACACCAAAGACGGGGATTCCTGAAAGCAGCCGGAGAGATGAGATAGAACGCTGACAAGCAGTGACGCTGAGTAAGCACAGACACACAGTAGCCGCAACCATGGACGCAAACGACAATGGGATCGGGTTAGTGATGGGATTCAAATAATTTAACTACTGGCTTATTACCCTCATGACCATTTTAAGTATAATATATGAGAGGCCATTTATTATGCCATACAGTTAATGCTTAAATAAAAACAGTAAAAGAGGTACATGATACAAAAGAATAAGGAATACAAAAGTGTGATTTGCACATCAGGCAGCTGCCCAGCCACCCATCTTAAAGAGAACCCTGATTACAAATGCCATTTTAACCTTTGAATAGGATCATTTCCCAGCAAAAATGCCTCCAGCTAATGAGATACAAATGAAAAGTAAGCGTAAACCTCACTCATGTTAACATGTGTAGGATGGGAGGGGAGGGGCAGTTAAGTTGAATAATGGAATCCTAGGTTGTTGTTTTTTTTAATTTTAACACTACCACATGTTGGTGTTGGTTGCTATCTTCATGAATTCTGACTCATGGCAACCTCATATGTTACAGAGCAGGTTTTCTTGGCTATTATCAAAATGGACCCCCCCCTGTCTGTCAGTTTGTCAGACTGTGGTGGCTTGTGGATAGCTTTGATGAAGTCAGTGGTATTTCAAATCCCAGCAGAATCCTGAAAGTGAGCAGGTTTCAGCAAAGCTTCCAGACTAAGAACAGACATTGAACTTCCCACTTCAACTGAAGGAGCCACTGAAAACTTCATGCCTCACTTCAAAACATTGTCAGGTGCCTAAAGAATGAGAAAGAACATTGTTGGAGATAGTGCCTGAGGACGAGTGCGCCAGGGCCGAGGAGGAGCCGATTTCTCAGAGTGGAGTGAACTGAGGTGAGGTCAGTTGAGTAAAGTCTGTGGGGTGGAGCCTTCAGGATCTTGATTTGCTGATTGGATGTGACTCAAGATATGGAGAAACAGCTGCAAAAATCTGCTAATGGCAGATGTGGACTTGAAATGTGCAAAGTACACGTCTTGGAAAATTAAAAGTGGTCAAAAATAAAATGGAACACAAAAAGGTCTATATCCTAAAAATTAGGGAGCTAAAATGGACCGGTATTGAACACTTTGAATCAGAAAGTTATATGGTTTACCAAGCCTGGATAACACTATCAAGAAGGATGGTGTGACGCTCAGTGTTAAAAAAAAAAAAGGACATTGTAAAAATCCATCATGAAGTTCATGCTATCTATCACTATGTCTGTGCACCTTCAAGGAAATCCAGTCACTATAGCAATTATGCTAATTTATGCACCAACCATAATGGCTTCACTCAGAAATTGATCAAACATGCGATCAAGATTCATTGTTAAGTATTGGTAATTGGAATGTTGCAATGGCTTGTTAATAGAAAATACCTTTTTTCCACAACCCCAAATGCAACTTTACACTTGGACTTACCAGGTAGAATACACAAAAATCAAATTCATTACATCTGTAGGAAGACATAAAGGAGATGCTCACTATCAGTAGTTAAACCAGAATAAGGGTTAACTCTAGAATAGGCCATCAGTTGCTCATATGTAAGTTCAGGATAAAGCTGGAAGAAAAATAAAACATACCCACAAGCACCCAAATATGGCCTTGAGTCTATCCCACCTGAATTTCAAGAACATCTCAAGAACAAACTTGACACACTGAACACGAAAGGCAGATGAGCTGTGGGAGGATATCATGATATCATTCATGAAGAAGAAGAAGGAGGAGGAGGAGGAGGTTATTAATGAGACAGGAAACAAACTAAAGTGAAAGCCAGAAGCGATTCTGAAACTTTCCCTTATTCAGATGAGCTAAGGCAAATAGAAGAATGGATGAAATCAAAGAACTGAATAGAAAATTTCAGAGGAAAACTCAAGAAGACAAAGCCAGATATTATAATGAAATGTTCAAAGGCCTAGAATTAGAAGAAATAAAAACAAAGAAGAAGAACAGACTCAGCATTTCTGAAAAACTGAAAGAACTCCAGGAAAAATTCAGGCTTTGAGTTGCAATATTGACAGATTCTATGGACAAGATATTGAATGATGCAGGAAGCATCAAGAAAAGATGGAAAGAATTCACAGAGTCACTGTACAAAAAAGAACTAGTCAACATACCACCTGAAATGGAAGTAATATCTGAGCAATAACCAATGGTAGTGAAGGAAGAAGTTCAATTGGCACTGAATGCATGGAATATCAATTGAAATGTTTCAGCACGCTGATAAAGCACTGGAAGTACTCGCTCATTTATGCCAAGAAATTTATAATACAGCTGGTTGACTAACTGGAATAGATTCCTATTTGTATCCATTCCAGTGAAAGGTGACCCAACAGAATGCTCAAACTGTAGAATAATACCATTGATATTGCACACAAGTATAATTTTGCAGAAGATCATCGTATAATGAGTGCAGCAGCATATTGACAGGCAACTTCAGGCCTGATTCAGAAAAGGATGTGAAACAAGGAATATCATTGATGATGTCAGATGGTTCTTGGGGCAAAGCAGAAAATACCAAAAAGATATTTATTTGTGTTTTATTGACCATGCAAAGGCATTTGACTGTGTGGTTGTTAACAAACTATGAATAACCTTGAGAAGAAAAGGAATTCCAGAATACCTCATTGTATTCATGAGGAATTTGTACATGAATCAAGAGGGAGTTATGCAAAAAGAACAAGAGACTGCTGCATGGTTTAAAATCAGGAAAGGTGTGTGTCGAGGTTGAATTCTCACACCATACTTGTTCAATCTGTATACTGGGCAAATAATCAGAGAAGCAGGAATATATGAAGAACAGCACAGCATCAGGATTGGAGGAAGGCTTATTAGAAACCTTACTTGCTGACAGTGGGGAGCACTTGCTAATGAAGATCAATGATTGTAGCTTTCAGTATGGATTACTACTCAATGAAAAGGCCAAGACCCCCACAACCAGATCAGTAAGTAACATGATAAATGGAGAAGAGATTGAAGTTGTCAGGATTTTGTCTTGCCTGGATCCACAATCAATGCTTGTGGCAGTCATGTGCTTATTAATTGTGCTTGTTAATTTTATGATTGAAATGTAGGGGTGGTGTCTAGCCTGTTAATGTGGAGATAGCCATTGAGTAGCCAATGAGGCCTCTGTGTGGGCATGGCTTTCTCCTGAGACTTCTGGGATATTTCCCTCGTGAAGATGAGAAGCCATCTTCCCCCGTTGTTGGGAGTTAGTCTCAGAGATGATTAATCATGGACAAGACAAGATGGCCGCGTCTGAGGAGCCGGAGAAGCCACACGGCTTGGCCCTGATGGAGCCAGACCTCTGAAGCTGGAGAGGCCACATGGAGACCCCTGCCAGCGATGAGTTGCTTCTGCCACCATAGAATGTTGTTGATGAACCCTGAGCCCTAGAAGTGAGGAGCCATGGGGAGACCCCGGCCAGCGCCAGAATTCTGCACCCACTGACCTGTGACTTCATGAGTCTGAAAAAGACATAAGAGACTGGTATCGGGCATATGGGCTAATATCAGACTTACGACTTGAACTGGACTGGGTTGGGATGCTTTCTCAGTGTTCCATTATTTTGTATATAAACCCTTTCCTTATATCCATATGCGTGTCTATGACATTTGTTCCTCTAGTCCACCCGGACTGACACAATGCTCATGGAAACGGCACTCAAAAGATCAACAGATGCATTTCAGTGGATAAATCTGCTGCACAAGACTTCTTTAGTTGAAAAGCAAGGATATTATTTTGAGGACTAAGGTAAGCTTGAACCAAGCCATGGTCTTTCCCATTGCCTCATTTGTATGTGAAAGTTGGACATTGGATAAGGAAAACTGAAGAAGAGTTGAAATATTTGAATTGTGCTGGAAAAGAATATCGAAATTACTATGGGCTGCTGGAAAGACAACCCAAACTGCGTTGGAAGAAGTATAACCAGAGTGCTCATTCGAGGCAAGGATGGTAAGACTTCATCTTACATACTTTGGACAGATAGTCAGGAGAGATCAGTCACTGGAAAAGGACGTCATATTTGGCAGAGTGGAGGAGTCATGAGAAGCGGAGGAAAGCCCTCAGCAAGATGGACTGAGTCAGTGGCTCTACCAATGAGCTCAGGCATAGGAACAGTTGCAAGAATGCAGCAGGATTGTGCACTGCTTCACGTTCTGTCACGCATGGAGTCATTGTGGACCAGAACCAGCACCATGGCACCTAACAACAACAATAATAATTGTAATGGAATCCGATCACCAAACCTATCTTCTGTAGTACCTCTGGATAGATATACATCACCAACCTTTAGGTTCAAAGTAAAGTGCAAACTGTGTCACATAGGGACATGTGTATAAAACACGTATGTTCTGTATGTTGTTCGTTGCCATTGAGTCAGTTCTGAGTCGTGGCAACTTATGGATGCAAAGGAGAACTGGTCCATGTGGTCTTATAGGCTGTAATCTGTCAGAAACTGATCACTAGACTTGTCTTTTAGGAGCCTCTGGGTGGTTGCAACTACCAGACTTCCTGTTACCAGCCAAACACTTAACTGTTGGCATCACTCAACCAGTCAATCCTAATGGAGGGGAAGCAGGATTGCTGCTGGATCACACAAGGAGGACTGTAGGGGTGGCTAGGTCACATCCTCAGACGTAGAAGCATCTCGACCAAGGCCCTGTGGCTTCATGTCTGGCCTGGGTTTCAGTTGGAGGAACATGGACAGCTGGCTTGGTGGGGGCAGGGAGCAGGGGAAGCCTCCCCTCCCTCAGTCTCTGGGGAAAAATCAGCAGGTCTGTTTCCCATTTCCAGTGAAGATGATTGCATTAGGAAATCATCTGTTAAAGAGATTTCTGCTGGTCATAATAGAAATGTCATCTGCATCTCCGCCTGGTGAAGTACAGGAGCCATGATGGTACTTTTTTTAAGCTGGTTCTGCTGGGAAGGCCCTGCCCCACAAGCACGAGGCTGGTGCTGCTGCTGCCGCCAGTGGCTCTTAGACCTTCCTGTGCTTATCACTTCATCCTTTCTTCGAAATCCAGAATCCTAGATTTCACACAGTTGTTTTTGGGAATCGGTCATCTCCTTTCTCTTTGGGGGTCATTTGCATTTCTCTAGCAGGCATCATGGATGTAGGGGTTGGGGAGGATGTGTAATGAGAGTGAGGATGACCTCAGCTGCCCTTTGGCAGAATGTGACAGACCAAGGACATTCAGGCAACAAGCCTTTGGATCTGAACAGAGATCTCTAGCTCATAGTATGTCAACCACAGAGAATTTAGGATGAAGTCTAAGGAATCCCAGCTGAGCTCCCTATTCCCTTAACAGCCAGGTGAGACCCACCTCCGGTCAGGCCAATTAAGATCAGCTGCACCCGGAGCGAGAGAGAACGTGTGTGTGCTTGTGTGTAACAGAGTGCACAAGCTGGAGTGTGTATGCAACACAGAATGTATGAGCTTGTGAGGCATGTGTCAGAGCAGTACTTGTGTGTGAATGTAATCATGTCTGTGGTAAAGAATGTGTCTGAGAGCAAAGTTGTCACAGTGTTTGAGGTAGGATGAAGTGTTAGAGAAAGAATACATGTAGGAGATATATGCATCAATGTGCATCTAGTCAAGAAAAAGATACCGCGTAATAATTTGAGCAAGAGAAGCATAACATAAAGGATTATTCAGCTGGGAGCAAAGAGTGTGTAAGGCATAAGAAAACACCCGAAGGTTAAAAAAAATGGAACGATGCCCCAATAGTTGAGGAGAGCACCCAAGAAAGGACAGAGACCAGAATCTATGGTTGGAGCAGTTCATTGGTTTGAAACTTGCTGAATTCCCTGGGCCAAAATAGTCCAAAGTTTCTAGCCAACTAGGAGGCAACTTGTAGGCACAGGAAGTTGAGGGTTTGGGCAGGCATCTAGAGGACAGACACTTCTGTGCATGGGTGTCTGCACCTGGGAGACTGCCAGAAGGCGTTTCCAGGGCATGGCATGAGCCCATGCCAGCTCCCCAGAGGGACTGCAGTCTTTCAGCCTGCAGCTAAAGCAGAGCAGAAATATGAATGGTCTGGGGGCAGAGGTGACTCTGGAAATCCTGCTTGGATTCCTAGCAAGAGGGACCTGCCATGTGCACTATGTAGGTAGTTGTGCTATGTGGGGGCCAGGGGATGGCTGCAGGGTGCAAATGTGCAGGGACTGCCTTAAAGACATAGCATATAAGAGAGAGAAAACTTCCCGACCCACTCCAGTCCAAGACCCTAAGTCTTATATTAACCCATATTAACCCAATACCAATCTATAAAGTCTTCTTCAGACTCACGAAACACATGCAATGACACCCAATACAGGGCGATCACAAACCAATGGTTAGAAAGTCTTTGGATTCAGTGTTATTTATATCATCTCAGCGCTGGCAGGAGTCTCCACGTACTTCTCTAGGCCCAGGTCTCTGGCTGCATCAGGGTAGGTTCATGTGGCTTCTCAGGGATGTCTCACAGGGAACCGGCCTTGTCAGTCCAGTCTCCCAGGCAGCGAGTGTTGTCAGTAGAATGTCTCCAAGGAAGAGAATGGAGGGAGATAGTGTCTCCACCTCCAAGAAGGAGTTACCACATTTCCCAGAATTCTCAGGAGGAGGCCATGCCCACACAGAGATCTCCAGGTTGACAGGCTAGACTCCACCTCTACACTCTTACTCCTCAAACTGACACCAGATTAGGTGGCTGCCACAGTGGGAGCTTGTTATGTTCTGCATTCAATGGTGCAGGCATCAGTTCTCGCCCACTTGACCACAGCCAGACCTGGGTCTGAGTTCATGAACCCTGCAGCATTTCTGGGCAGACAGGTGCTGGCAGTGTGGGCCCCCTGCTGCCCATGGCCTTGCACGATGACCAGTTCCACCTTTGTAAGCCATTGAGCCCAAACCCCACTATGGCCTAGCTCTTGGACCTTAAGAATCCTCACCTGTGATAGGGGGCAATAATGGAGTGGCACACAACAGTTATGAAACTGATCTGAAAGGTTCCCGTTGCTGAACACCTGCACAAACACAAGGACCTGTGTTTGCCTGCCGTGGATACTCCTCTGCTCCCCAGCATCCTTGTCCTTGTTTCACAGGTGGGAAAGCAGAGACCCAGAAAGGCCAGAGCTCTGTAGAGGCTTTGCATCCGTTGGAATTAGATTTCAAATAGTTCATCGCAGGTTCTTCCCATACACCCATCTGGGACAGTAAACAATGAAGATGTGGAACCCCTTGTTCAAGAATGAAGATGCACTTCAGGCTGGTGATATTGGACTGCAACTGAACCCTGTGCTGCTGTTGTTTCTGGGTACATGAGGTTGGCCCTGCATCCACCTACTAGGTGTTCTCCTGCGGTGAGCAGGAGCATTAAAGCCACTGTGCCCTGCTCTGAGAGCCATCTGGGAGAGATTTATGTTAAATCTATTTCTGCTCATAATCATTGGTCAACCACAAATCTCCCTTGACAGCCTTGAGTCTGGGCTGTAATTGTAGTCCATAGGCTAGACTGTCCTGCCTGAGATGATCAGGGAATCTGCCCCATCTTCCCACCCTGGACCATTGGGTGATTTGTATGTAGCACGAAGACGCCTTTGAGAGTCTTGCAGGACCCCTGCACAGAGAGTCCCTTTCTGGACCTACAGTAGGCAGGTGGAGATTCTGGACAGGATGTAGTGGCCACAGGTAGACCTGCCAGCACCTCTAAGGCATGTAAGCACCCCACCACCACCACCACATACACACACACCAACAGCAGGAGCAGATGCTCCAACAGGCTCCAGGCATCACAATTGCTGAGATCCAATCTGTGTGTGGGCCCTCACCCCACGCACCTCTCCAGCATCGTGGCACCAACGAAAAACCAGAATCCAAAGTGAGTATCCTGAGACAGAATATGGAAGAGTCCACATCATACTGTAAGGAAAGCCTATAAGCTGGGATAGAGATTGGTGCCGCCATCATTGGGAGATCTTAGCCACCCCGACCTGTGTGCTTTTCACCTTGGAACTCCTCTGAGCTGTGTACATGCCCATGGTTTGCAGAGAACCGCTCGATCAGTTGTTGATGTGTGTGACCTTACGATTGAAGGTGGTGACTCCTTCACTCCACATGCTGGCCCACACTGGGGTTCCCCAGGGCCATTATTAAAGTGATACCATTCATCATCTCTTTGACCAAAGCTCAAGCCCCCTGTAATAAAAAAGATCTCCAGGGATTGTCTAATACCAGAGGCTCAGGGAGAGATGGTTTTACTCTCCAGTGAGACATCATGCTGAAGGGAGTGGGCAGTGCCTCTGCATAGCACCAGGTTCCAGTAGGTACTGACGTGGCACCTGAAGTTAACATTCCATGATTCAGCTCATGTGATTAGGAATGTGGCTCTTAGAGGCCACTTTACAAATACTTGTTCTCCTTCTTTCTCTGTGTTTGAATTGTAGCAGATGGTTTCATCTTATTCTGCAAAAATGTAGCTCAGAACAGCACCAGTGTGGTGAAACATGAAGGGCTTGCTCAGGTACTCCCAAGTGGACCCAATGCGGGCCATCTTTTAGTTTGCCTTCAAAAGAGTATATTGTGATGGAACTGGGCAGGGGCGACACTGTGCATTGGGCACCCTCTAATTCCTGTGAATAAGACTCGGGGCTGCAATTTCTACCCAGAAGCACAAGTGAATTTTGGCTCAGTACTAAATATGGGAGAGACTGTGAATCCCATCAAGGACCCACACCATGGCGCGGGGTGTGCAGTAGCCTAAAGTGGGCTTGTAACACCCAAGAGCCTGAAAGTGGCCTAAGGTCAACTTTAGGTTCATAGGCTGTTGGATTGTGGGACTTCCTCCTGGCAATGGGCCCTGGGTCTGTGGTGACTGACACAGACCCCCGCACACTGAGGCCTGCTGGCTTGCTTTGAGTCAGAGGCACATGACTGCCCTTGAGCAGGATCTGCCTCTGGTTGAGTGTTCATGTGCCTCATGTCGTGGAACAGGAGGAGAATAACCTGGAGCCAATGGTCATTTGGTGCAGACACAGCCTCTGAACTCCCTGCTCCAAATTTATACTGAATTTTAAAAGATCAAGCCATGATGAGGCATCTGGAGGAAGCCAGTGCCCTTCTAGACCAGGCAGAGAATGTAAGAAAGAAGGATGAATTTCTATTTTCTCAAATATGGGGATACATCCTGCCTGTATCTCTGCAGTGAGACTCCAGGCAAGGTCATGGTGTTTGTGTTCCCTTCCCAAAATTCTCTATTGTAATTTCCTCATGGGGCTCAAGGCATGAAAAAGGTCCTTGAGAGTGAGCTGTACACTGAGTTCATCACAAGGTCAGTAGTTCAAACCCACCGTCTGTTCCACAGAGGGGAAGAAGAGACTGTCTACTCCTCTAATGTTTGAAGTCTAGGAAATCCAAAGGAGCAGACCTACCCTGCCTGGTAGCACCACTATGAGTAAGAA
>PVJH01009983.1:47665-76125 GCA_004026705.1 Nesogale talazaci
TCTCTCTGATCTTCTAGAACAGCAGTTCTTGGACTTGAGGTTACGACCCCTTTGGAGATCTAACAACCCTTTCCTAGGGGTTGCCCAATTAATAATAGTAGCACAATTGTAGTCATAAGGTAGCAACGAAAATACTTTTATGGTTGGGGGTCACCACCACATGAGGAACGGTCTGAAAGGGCTGTGGCAAAAGGAAGGTGAGAAGCAGTGCTCTTGCACATCTGGTGGAGGTAGCCCCCCCACTTGGGGGAGCAAGTACAGCCCCTCACCAACATGCCTGGAAAGGGCCCCGAGTGAGAGAGGCCTTCTCTTGGCCGTATAGTTTTAACCCTTCATCCCAGATGATGTTAACTGTTCTCTTCATCTGACTCTAGTTACGTCTGATTGTTCGCTGAGCCCATATCTGTTCTTAGGCTGCCGTGTGTGTGTGTGTGTGTGTGTGTGTGTGTGTGTGTGTGTGTAAGGGTCATCTTCAGTTCGTGCTGCAGCTGGTACAACACAGCCCCTCAGAATGCAGCAGCCAAAGAAAACAAATGAATTAGAAAGGTAAATTCATTCCTACTATTGACTTTGTGTTAGAATTTTTATGTGCATACATTTGAGTGTATGTACAAGTTTAAAAAAGGTATGCTTTTGACTAATTTTCCATCTCTTAAAAATCCTAATTAAAAATTTTTATTCAGGAAAATGTTGAGCACTGTTACATAATGAAAGCACATACATGAATACACACACACACACGGTTTATTCAAGCAGTTACTCTGTATGCACACAGGGAAACCGAGTGGCTCAATGCCAGTTAGTTACAATGAGGCTTTTAAAGAGAAGAGGAGGAAGCAGTCGAAAATTAACCACTGCCTACTCCCAACCATGATTGATTGAATCGTGACCCCCTCATTCTGATCAGCCAACATAAGGTGACTTAGTAGTGTCTGGGGCCCGCAATCATTTGCACAAGTTCTCAACGGTAACCTAGAGATTTAAAAACAATAAGCACAGGGAATGTCAAGGATTATTTCAAAGAAAGGATGGGGAAATATCTAAGTAAATTCTGTGCACAAGATAAACCTTGAACCTGTTTACGATTAACAAATGGCTTTGTCACAAAGGGACAGTTTGACTACATGGTCACTGTGTTCATGGCTATCTATTTTGGAGTACATTTTACTATGGTTTCTAAATTCAGAAGACTCCATCAATTTGGTCTTGCGTTTCTTTATATCATATTTAAAGTACAAAGTATTATAATGAATACTATAGGCCTCTCATCCAGTTTATAACAAGGGTCCCCATCCTGCCCTAGATGTATTGCTTATACCTCTCACGTGACCCTCAGTGACTTGTTTGGTCATTTTTTGCTGAGGTAAAGCTTAAGTGGCTGAAATACACAAGGGTCAGCTATGTCAAAGAGTGGGTCCTTGTGGCCTAAACCTCATCTCAAGATAGGTCGGGTCTTTCATCTCCCAGTGACCTCCTGCTCTGCTTTCTTTCTTTTTTGTTTGTTTGTTTGCTTGACATGAACTTCTTTGTCACTAAAGACTCCAACTCCATTTCAATTTTATTTTCCTTTTATCTAAACTACTCAGACAACTACATAGATTTAAGGGGTAAAAAAAATTCTAGAGGGATTTTTAGAGGGGTAGTTTGGTTTCTAAAGTACATACTGCACATACAAATTCACACAGCTCATCTCAAGAAATGAAATCAGCAACAACATCTTGTGAAACTCTCCATCTATGTGGTTCACCCAGTGCCTCCCACCATCTTTCCTCCCTCCATTGTCAATATCCTCCTGCTCTTTCCAGTCCTTTTCCTACCCTTCCAGGCAGCTCTTGTAATCATTCTGGAGCCATGCCTCGGCATTCTTTATGTGTGACAGTCCCTTCCATTTGGCCTGATGTAACACGAGGCCAAGTTGCTACAAGTGTTTCCTCATCATTGCTGAGTAGTTTCATGATTGGAATAAATGACTGTTTGTTTATCCATCACTAAGGGAGGGCTTCTGCACCCTGTCCATGCTCAATTGTGACTAATTGCCTTTTTAATTAAATAGCTTGATAGATGCACATTTTTATTTCTCTTAAATGAATGCAGTGGGTTTGCAGGGCCATGGAGTGGTTCATGGAAGTGTCCTCACCTTCCATATGGGGGCCCAGGTTGGATTCCGGGACAGAGCACCTTCTGGGCAACTGCCACCCATCGGTCAGTGGAAGCTCCTCGAACATTGAGTAGGTTTCAGCCCAGCTTCCAAATTAAGATGGCCTGGAAAGAGAAGAAAGTCAACCTTTGAAACCCCATGGATCACAACAACCTGATCCATAGCCCATCATGAGAATGGCGCGCAGGACCACGTAGCTTTCCTTGTTGGCTTTACAGCCGGTAACAGCAACAACCTTGATGGACTCTGCTTCACTCAGATCAAGAGCTGATTGTCTTAGAAAGTGTTTTGCATTCATGGTTAGCCTACACAATCCCCACTGCTGCACACACCTGAGTAAATTGTCCTGAGCGGATATGACCTCCAGTTCATGCATGACTGAAGTGTGTTTATCATGTGTTTCTCAAACTTGCATAATTTAGAATGATTTGCAACCATCTTTTAATTCCCACAAACACATTTTATTTTTCTCCTATAATAAAACAAGTTTGGCGCATTTTCAGGCAGGATTTACCTGCAGAAATATCATCATTGTATTTTGATAATCTGCAGATGCAGTTAAGTTACAACTTAAAGCATGAACATTCGACCCACTTTAAATTTGTTCTAGTTTTTAATCCTTTCTGCTTCTCTTCAATTTAGGTTTTCATCTATTTTCCTTTTTATTGTTGTTAATTTTTGTTATTGTTTTCGTTCAATGTTTTTTGTTTATGAAATCCAGTAAACATAATTCTATACAGATAGTAACTGGAATAATGGTTCCTTGGGGGTATGGTAAGGAAGAAAGCTAATATCAATGAGTACAAGAACCAAGAAAAGGCCAGCGAGGGCTTAGGAGGTCTGGTAAGGCTTGATCAAGGGCACTGTAACCGAGGGAAATTACTGAAACCCAAATGAAGACAGAACATGATACTGGGACAAGAGGAGAGTTAAAGGAAACAGAGAAACGAAGCAGGAGGCAAAGGGCATTTATAAAGGTCTAAATACAGGCGTGTACATATGTAGACATTTTTATATGATGATGGGGAAATAGATTTATGTGCATACATTTGCATGTTTAAGTAGACATTGGCCCTCTGCTCAAGTGCTCCCTAAACACAAGAACACTTTGTTCTAATAATCCAGGGGGTGGATAATAGATAAGGGGGTTAAAGGGAGACATCGGACAGTGCAGGACATGGAAAAATAATAACTTAAGGCTTCATGAGGGAGGAAGGGGGAGGGAGTGGAAAAACGAGGAGTTGATACCAAGCAGTAAGAACATGTCTTGAGAATGATGCTGGCAACAAACGTACACATGTGCTGGACACAGTGGATGCCTGTGTGGACTGTGAGAAGAGCTGTGCACGTCCCCTTGGAGCTCCCGTGGTGCAATCAGTCAGCGCCCGCGCTACCTACACAGAGTGGTGCGAGCCCCCAATAGAATGATTTTTTAAAAAGCACAAAGAACATCTTCTAAAATGGATTATTTTGATGATTGTGCATCTTGTTGTGACTCAGCGATTGAATTACATGCTAATAAAACTGTATTGTAAATTTTGAGAACGTCCTGCTGGGATTGCAATGTTAAATCAATGCGTTCTTTGCTCAAGAAGTCGTGGACTGCTATCTTAAAGGGTGGGCAGGTCAAACTCCCCAGCAACGCCTCAAAAGGCAGAGGACCCTGAGTGTTGCTATAAAGATGCACGGTCTCGGACATCGCGTGGAGCAGTTCTGCTTGGTTCTATCCAGTCGCTGTGGAGTGGAATTAACTCCATAGCAATGGGTTTTGCTTTGTTTTGGTGGTTCCATCACGGTGTGAAATAAAGCCTCCATGGGGGTCAGTCGTCTGGGAGGCGGATCAAGTCAGGCTTCTCTGAGAGGACACACCGTGACTCCAGGTGAGTCATGGCTCTCATCTCCCAACCCTGTTGTTGCTCCCGCCTTCGCAGCTCCCCTGGGCCTCTACTTCTCAAGGGACAGCTACGGGGAGAAGCTGTACATCGATCAACCTGCCGGCACACCCCTGCTTTATGTTCACGCACTGCAAGACGCCCCCAGGGAGGTGCCTAGCTTCCACTTGGGCCAGCATCTTTATGGTATCTACCGCTCTCGACTCCACGAGAACATCTGGATCCGCATCCACAAGGACACGGGTCTCCTCTACCTGAACCAAAGTCTGGACCAGAGCACCTGGGAGAAGCTCAGCTCTCGCAGTGAGTGCACCACCTTCAGCTCACCCTGCCCACTCCCACTGCCTTCCCCCCATGCCGATCCCTCCCCTCCCTGCCCTGCCCCACGTCTATCACAACCTGTTCACCCTCACCTTTCTCTACCTCGGTCTATCCCCATCCTGCCCGCAAACGCAGGTGAAGCAGCACAGGCCATGTTGCAGCATTTCCTCCCAAGTCTTGGCATGTGAGGGACCAAGTGACGTTGACCTAAAAGTAACTAGTATGCCGTAGGAGCCAGGGCGCGTCTTGGGGGCAGTGAAGACCCTTGGCTCTCAGAATATTGAAATTTTGGGGAAAATCATGTGCACTGTTTGGGGCCTCGCCCTATGCCAAATCTCATGGCCTTTTCCGGCTGGTTTAAGAGAGATTTAGGGATTGTGAGAACGAGTTGTGAAGAGCTAGGAAAATTCTAGAGTTTCACTTTAGCAAGTGACCTTGAACATGATAGGGAACGAGCAGTTCTCATGAAAACTCACCAACTTTCTTGACACCGGAGCGTGCACAAGAGGCCTAGCAAGCAGTTGACCATGCTGAGGTGCCCAGGCGGGAAAAAATGGGGGGAAGACTTTAGGTTGGGAAAGGGGCCTAGTCAGAATCTAGGCCACACGTGGTCTTGGTTCTGAACAAGCAGGGCAGGGCAGAGTCCTGCCTCTTGGCGTGACAGTGTCTTCTACCTCCTCTGTCCCTTCTTTACCTACTGTGGCCTCGCATAGCCCTCCCAACAATCCGAATATGAGAGGCAGCATGCTGCGAACCCAAGGGAAGCAGCACACTATCCTAGGTAGAATCACTGCTCTCTGTACCGAGTAAAATCAGGGCCACAGAAAGGGCCTGCAGAGGGACAGCACCCACCTCTAAGGACTTTTCTTCAGGAGGGGGAGAAACCCATTTACTTTGAACAGAGGATATTTATCTATATAAAGAACTGTTAGTTACAGCTGAGAATTGAGACAATGAAGCACAGGTTAAGGAGAAGCAAGGAGAACTCTAGAGGATGTAGAAACAGCCACTGTGAGAAGCAGCACCCCACCCCACGCCCCAGACTGAGATAGTGGGCCAAGTAAGAGCGCCCTCTAGTGGAGTTCCAGACTTCTTCCGAGGGGAAGACACTGTGGAGTGACTAATGGAACCCCCTGGAAATCCTCCCTCTTAGAACTGGGGTATCTGCCCATGGTGCTGTGCGGCAGTCTCTACAATAGAGACATCCAGGGAAGGAGCAGTGGGAAGGGCAACATGCACAGTAGGATCAGGTGATGAGGGGCTTGAACTGGGGGACTTATGGGGACACACTAACGTGATTGGTGTAGGGAGAAACATAGGGAAAGTGAGATACAGAACTCCGTCTGGCCCAACGTGGAGGGCAGTGATGGGATGGGCAATATGGAGTGTCCTGGGTGACTCTTGCAGTGACATATCGGGGGATGGAGGAGGGCCCTCAGGGTGGTCTTAGGGACACCGAAACAAAGTCTGCTTGACAAGACAAGGTGGCCTGTGAGGTACTGATTCTCACTCTGAGGAACCAGGGTCTCCGGACTTCCAGGTCCTGAGGTGCAGGGTGGTGGTTAGGAGTGCTGGGATGGGCTGATGGGCTGAGCAGAACACTTAGGCCACTGAATTTCACAGCATCCCATCACCTGTCCTCCATTGGCATGGTGCCCACCGGTCCTCTTGGCTCTTTTTCTGCAGATGGCGGCTTCCCCCTGTTCACCGTCCACCTCCAGGTCTTCCTCTCACCAGCTTCCCTTCGAGAAGGCGAGTGTCAGTGGCCAGGCTGTGCCCGTGTGTACTTTTCCTTCATCAATGCCTCCTTCCCAGCCTGTGAGTTCCTAAAACCCAGGGATCTCTGCTTCCCGGAGAGGGACCTGTCCTTCCGTATCCGGGAGAACAAGCCCCCTGGCACCTTCCATCAGTTCCGCCTGCTGCCCGTGCACTTCCTCTGCCCCAACATCAGCGTGGTCTACCAGCTTCTGGGGGGTGAGTATGGCCTGCTGGCTAGGTCTACACATTCATTCCAACAGCACACCACCCCTTCCCCAGACGGTCCAGAAAAATCTTTCTTGTGGATGCCATTGGCTGGTTCTGTCCTAGGGGCTAAGGATACAACTAAGAACTTCACTGGCAGAGACCCTGCCTGCTAAAGCCTCTTTGCTTGGGGACTGGGAGAGGAGGCAAAGAGGACTCCATCAGGAGGAGGACACAAGAAAAATGGAGAGCCTGTTTCAAGTAGGTGTCAGGGGAAAGGGGAGTAAAGGTGGAGATATTCAGAAAGAAGGCAGACCTTCGTTACTGCTAGGACTCCCCTCTCTGAAGCATGTGCGGACCATGAAGGGATGTTAGTTCCCATGTTGGGAAATATGAGTTGGACAGGTCTCAGGAGGAAGCAAGGAGGCATTTAGGAGGCTTCGGAGAAGTTAGATTTATGATAACAAAGGCATGAGGAGTGGAACTGAGATACAGCAACCTCTGGTAAATTCGGAAGGGGAAGCCAGCGGGGTTTCAAGATGAGTCAGATGCTGGGTGCGCTTCTGAGGGCACAGTTTCATGGTTAAGCAGAGTGGAGAAAACAGCAGAGGGTCGGGAACTGGCAGGAATAAGAGGTTGCACTGCGAGTTATCAGTAGAACGAGGTCCACACCAGGCTCATCGCCCAGGAACTGGATGATGACACGGCAGAGATTCTGAGGGCGTGCAGAGGCTCACTAGCCTGCATGCCTTTCCCCCTGGATCAGGACCTCTGTGTAATACTGTCAGCACAACAAGTGGTTTTGCATGCGTCCCTTTCCATTAAGACACACACGGTTAAATTGCACTGAACATGTGTTTTGTGTTCAGGCAAAGTAAAGGAAAGCATTGTGTGGTAAGCCTTCCCAGGTTGCTTTGTAATTTGCTACTGTGGCAAGTTTATGTTGTGCCAGCCGGGCTGTGTCTCTGACGTCACCTCCACGTATCCAAAAGTGCACCTTGAGTGAGCTTTATCCTGAGACTAGATTCTGGGCAGTTCTCTGGTGGAAGTGTAGTGTGGTTACTGAAAGTCACCTAGAGTCCCTGATGCCAGCAGGCAGAGTGTGGCTGGCCCAAATGGGGCACCATGACAACCTTCACCCCGGAGGCACCAATCCGCCACACTGCAGGAGGTAGTGGCACGGGGCATGTGATGACTGTGTGTGAGCTTTGTCAGAGAGCGCACACACACACACACACACACATCCACTGTGTTTCCTTTCTCTCGGTGGAATTGGGGATGATTTCCTTATTTCTCACATTATCTAAAATGGCATCTGGTATGTTTCTAGTTTTTAAAATTCCCAACAACACCTTTTATAACTTGGTAAAGGACCATACCCAGATGTCTGGCTCTTTACTCTGGCCAGGCTGGAGCCCGTCCCAAGCAGTGTCCCCATCACTTGTGGCCGGTCCTCAACACCCAAGGGTCTCGGGCGATCTTGAACAGCAGCTTCAGTTGATGAAACAGTCACCTAGGCCCCTTTCCATAGTTGTTTAGCACAAGTCTCTGTTCTGCCTTTCTCGTAGCACAGGTGGGTCTGACGAGGCAGGTGCAGGGGCCAGGTGGCCAACATCCTAGAGAAGTGGTACACCCCCGTTGGACTCCATTCTTGTTCCCCACAAGGAAGGCGGCTCACTGAGTCTGCTTTGGTCACCATATCCTCCTCTGCTTTGTCCCAGGGGAGCACCTGCCCTTCCACTGCAGCCCAGACAGCCTGGAGGTGAGCACGCGCTGGCCTCTGGACCGAGAGCAGCAGGAAAAGTATGAGCTGGTGGCTGCATGCACAGTGCGAGTTGGCACAAGAGAGGAGGAAGTGAGGGTGCCCTTCCCTGTGACCGTGTATGACGAAGACGACTCGCCACCCACTTTCCATGGGGGACTCGACACTGCCAGCACAGTGGTGGAGTTCAAACGGAAGGAGGTGCTAATCCATCCTTACATCTCTCTGCCTGCCACTCCGCCATTGTGGATGTCCGTCTCTTCATCCATCCATTTCTTTCTCTGTTCAGTTGTCCATCTAGCTGGGTGTCTCTCTGGCTATTTGTCTCTCTGTCCATCTACCCATCTGTCTGTCCATATTTACTGCAGGTCTTTAGGGCAAGGAAGTAGAACGGGGAGAGAAGACCTCACATAGTCCAGCCCTGCTGTCTGAGTACCTTACAGTCTCCCCTCGAAGGGGAAAGGGCTAGGGATTGCATAGAGGCAGGGATCAATAAGAACCTCTTGGGCTGGGCAGGCCTATGCTGCTCCTCAGTATAGCATGACTGCCCTCTGCTGGGCCCTGGGTTGTCCTGCAGCCAAACCCACGATTTAGTGCAGCAGGTGGCCAGGGCCCGCCGTGCACTGTATGGCCCCTGACTGTTCCTCTGGGCACCCTGGGACAGGCTGGGTAGCCGACGAGGTGGAAGTGATGCACGTTTTGTTAAGAGGAGGATATGCTAGTAGCCATCTGGACCTAGGTCCTGTTACTCTGTGATCTCAGACAGATCTTTCGTCACTTGGCTACGAATTCCCTTGGGGTTGTAATCAAACCTCTGTGGCATTTGCTGCAGTGAGTCCTGGAAAATCTGCTGGTATTGCTATCCTGTCTTATACTGGGGAGACCTGTGGGATCGAAGCCCAAGTCAGTCTGCCCCCAGAGGAAGCAGGGACTGCCACATGTTCAGGTCCCCTGCAGACGTAGCCAGGATGCAGAACCACCCTTGAAAGCTCTCAGGGACAGTAGGGATCCCATGTGCAGGCAGGGTGCGGTGCTCCAAGGAGTGCCTGCCACCCACCCTGATGTGGTACCCTGCCCTCTGTAGGGCACTGTGGTGGCCACGCTTCGGGTCTTCGATGCGGATGTGGTGCCAGCATCTGGGGAGCTCCTGAGGCGATATACAAGCACGATGCTCCCGGGGGATGCCTGGGCACGCCAGACCTTCCGTGTGGAGCACACCCCCAATGAGACGTTGACCTCACGCAACGGCAGCTTTGTGCGGGCCACAGTGCATGAATATAGTAAGAGGGGCTATTTTCCTGGGGGCACAGCTTTCCTGCCTGTCTCTCCTAGTCCTTCTTGGGTCTGTGGGGTCTCCCATGGTGCTCTCTTGCGTCCACTTCCCACATTAGACTCAGTGGACCTCACCACACCACTCTGCAGGCATGCATACAGGCAACTACAGCTGGCCTGACTGTGCGTGCACACGTGCATGCACACACACACACACACACACACGTGCACCCACCTGCACACCTGCTGGCAGTAGCTTCCTACTAATTCAGGTGGTGGATAGTAACCCTCTCCCATGCCTTGACTGGGGGATTCTGAGACGGTTGCATGGCCAGGCTTCCAAAATATAGGGGGTTATTTTCCTGGTGCTCAGAGTGCTCGCAGACTGGATGGACAGTTCATATTGAATGGCCTCTCCTTCTCTGCCTCTTACCCTACCTGTGTGCCCTGGGACTGCCTTCCAGATATCCACCACGTGCACCTGGTCCTTGCTTGAGAGCTGCTTTAGTGTGGTCCTAAGTGCACGCACACTTGCTTGCACACACCCACATACGCCAGGCATTTCCCCACTCCAAGGGTTCTTTGAGTGAAAGGTACATAGTGTTAATTTGGCATCTGTGGACAGGGTTGTATGTGAATACGGAGGGGGGGGGGAGGGCGGGGGGTCTGGGAGAGCAGAAACGGTGGGCGGGAGGAGTGTCCCGTGGCCAGCTCAACCATCCTCACTTCCATCCACTCACCCGCAGGACTTGTGCTCAACCGGAGCCTTCTCATCACTGAGAGCCACACCCTGCACCTGGCTGTGCTGGTGAATGACTCGGACTTCCAGGGCCCAGGGGAAGGTGTCCTGCTCCTCCACTTTAATGTCTCCGTGCTACCCGTCAGTCTGCATTTCCCAGGCACCTACGCCTTCACAGTGAACAGGAGGGCCCAGCAATTTGCCCAGGTGAGCCCATGCCTTCCTGTCCATCTGGGGATCATGGAAAGCCGGAGTACCACTTGTTACTCTGTGAGGTTCAACTTGCAGGTTGAAAGAAGAGGTGGAATGTGGATTGTACCGCTGCCTTTCCCAAATTTCACACCGAGCTGACCCAAGTTATAGCTTGAACACAGGGCTGGGGAGGTAGCCCGTGGGCAGAGAAGGCCTGGAAAGATTAAAGCCACAGATCTGGTGTGGACCTGATGTCAAATGCTTCCTTTGCGCCTTTATTTTTAAGACACGTTTTGTACTAATACAATGCAGCATAACAATGATGAAGCATACAACTTTCCTCTAGTTGGTCAATGCTTCTTCCCCACCCCCACTATCATGACCCCAATCCTATCTTAAAATTCCAGCTAGACCAGAGAATGGGCACTGGTACAGATAGAAATCAGAAACATGGGGAATCGAGGGCAGATGATCCCTTCAGGACCAGTGGTGAGAGTAGTGATACCAGGAGGGTGGAGGAAAGGCGGAGTAGAAAGGGGAACCAATTATAAGGATCTACATATAACCCCCTTCCTGGAGTATGGACCACAGAAAAGTAGGTGAAGGAAGACATTGGACAGTGTAAGATATGACAAAAACAATAATTTATAAATTATCAAGGGTTCGGGAGGGATAGGAAAAATGGGGAGCTGATACCAAGGGCTTAAGTAGAAAGCAAATGTTTTTAGAATGATGAAGACGACAAATGTACAGATGTGCCTGGAGTACAATGGATGATAGATGGATTGTGATGAGTTGCATGATCCCCCAATAAAATTATTTCAGAACAAGAAAGAGCAAGGTCAGTAAATCTACATATCCTTCCTTGGAAAGATATTCCTTAAGAGAAAAAGTTATTTGCAGAACTATTTGGTTCACTATTGTCTCCATTTGCCAAAACAAGTCTTCATCGGTGGAAAGTTGCGGCTACATGAACAGACAGCAATTGGTAGGCTCCTTCCAGGGGAAAGATAGGAACATCTATTTGCTTACCAGCTACTCGACAGGAAGATGCGGTGATCTGGTTCCCTAAAGATGCATGGCCTCATTAGTCCAGTGAAGCGCTTGGGCTCTGTCCTGAGCCATCAGACTCCACTGCCAGGCATTGTGGCAGCCACCAATGGGACAAGCAGAGTGCTCACAGGAGGAAAGTCTGAAGCACAAAGCGAATGGGGGCATGTATGGGAGCATTTTTCCCTTCCTCAGGTGCTTTCAGTCATCCTTCCCAAGTACCTTTGCATTCACTATTTCTGCCACCTGGAAAGTTTTTCCCCCCACAATTGACTTGTTCAGAGTTTTACTTCACCTTCAAAGAGCCACTTCCCTGATCACCTTCTCTGAAGTCCCCCCACCCATCACTCTCTACCTTTGCGGCATGGGGATCTATTTACTTACTTGTTTACTTTCAGAGGGGTTGGGTGTACATGCCAGGAACCCGAGGATTTGATCGGCTTTCTCTAGCACTGAACACATCTCCCCAGGAGCAGGGGCCATCACCTGGGGGTGTGCCTCTCTTGACTGAAAGAAGGAAAGCAGGAAGATGGAAGGCAGCCCCATCTTGTTAGAGGACCTGCATGACACCAAGCCTGCTCTCCTCATCCCATGCTGGAAGGGTCTGGCTCCTAGATCCAGGGTGGGTGATGCCCGGACCCTAGCAGCGTGGTCAGCCTGTGCTTTCAATGGGCAGAGCAAAAGAGGATAGAATTTCTTGGGAGGCACTGACCACTGTTGAGGCCCGAGACCGGAAGCTGTCAGGCAATCCCCCTGCTGCGGAACCTTCGCACCTGGCTGAAACACCTGTACCTCTGCCTAGGTCGGGAAGGTATGCGTGGAACACTGCCCAGAGTTCAGCGGCATCCTCATCCAGTATAAACTGCAGACCCCTGTGCCCAACTGCACCACCCTGGGGGTGGTCACCTCACCAGAGGACACCACTGGGACCCTGTTTGTGAGCAACCCGGAGACCCTGCGACAGCCCGAATGTGCTGAGCTCCAGTATGTGGTGGTGGCCACTGACAAACAGACTCGTAGTCAAACCCAGGTCCAGCTGCTCATCACAGTGGAGGGGACATGTGAGTGCCGGGGTCCTGGGTGTCTAGGCGGGGCCTGGACCTGGGGTCTAGTACAGGGACTGGAACAGGACAAGCACAGGTGGGTGAGAGCAGCCTCCTATTGTAGTGCCAGCTCCCCTGCACACCCTTGGAACCGCTCTGCACCACGTCTGCCCCTGTACATTCTCAGCCAGAGGTCCCATCTCATAGCCATGCAGGAAGGATTGGATAGGAAGAATGCGAAGTAGCTTCACCCCTACCTTAGCGCCACCGGCTGCCTCCCACTGGCACCGCTGCCTGGGATGTCATCCCTACACACATTTGATTTAGGGTTGCCAGACAAAACCCTGGGAGCTAGTTAAATTTGACCTTCAGATAAACAGCAGAGAGTTTAAGTATATCCCATGCAGTATTTGCAGATTCCCTAGTTTTCTTCCTTTGGAAAGCAATGTTCTAAGCATGTCCCTTGCATTACTGTTGCTCATTGCGTATCTGAACTTCAGAGATAATCAGAGAACTTATGTGTGGCTCTGCTGAGTCCCTGGGTCCCTATCTTTGCTTTATTCCTCCCCCCTCCTCCCCCCCAAGCCCACACATATAGCCCAAGGTGTGCCCTTCCTTCGTGGCTGTGTGATACACTGGGCAGGTGCCACTGTATTTGGAGAGCTCTCTGTCCCATAGTCCTTCACTGCCCTGTGCCCTGCCCCCATTCCAGCTCAGCTGCCCTGGTCCGGAGTTGTGCCTCCTCCTGTGTTAACAACAGCCTGGCCCGAGTGTGCTGGCCAGCTTCACGTGACGCTGCTTGTCTCCCCTCACAGACATAGCAGAGGCAGCTGGCTGCCCTCGGTCCTGTGCAGTCAGCAAGCGGCGTCCAGAGTGTGAGGAGTGCAGTGGCCTAGGCTCCTTGAGCGGCAGGTGCGAGTGGAGACAGGGTGAAGGCAAAGGTAGGCCCCCTGCAGTGACTGCTTGGGAGGGGCCCAGACTCCATGGGCTTTTTGGAGTTGGGGGTCCACATGAACCCCACCACCTCCATATTGGGCCTTCTCTCTGCTGTGCTCTCTGAGTTCCTGCCTTCACGTGGCTCCTGCTATCCCCCGCTCGGCCCAGGCCTGGCCTGAGCTACATGCTCCGGGCAGTGTGAGGCCTTGGGAGGGTCCTGCTGGTCTTGGTGTCCTCTCCTGAAAGGACACTCAGCACAGCCCTGGGACCATGAGTCCAATCCTTGTTTCTTGGCCACGCATGCACTCAGGGCTACACCCTGTGCCTCTCTACGCTCAGACCTCAGCTCTCCCTCCCTCGTGGGCACCACCGGTTAACAAGTGCCTGGGCCAGCCCTGCCCCTGGGGGCTTGACCAGGCCATGGGGAAAAATATAACGGGGCTCTCTCCAGGGGTCGTCCCATAAGCCTGGGAGGGAGCATGCTGACCTAGCATGGGTCGGCCTGTTGTGTATTGCAGGGATCACCAGGAACTTTTCAACATGCTCCCCCAGCCTCAGGACCTGCCCTGATGGCCACTGTGATGCTGTGGAAAGCAGGGACTCCCACATTTGTCCTCAGGACTGCCTTCGTAAGAGCCCACAGGGATATGACCACGGTGGGAGGAGGCGGAGCTGGGCCCAGCCGGTGACACTCCTGTGATTGCTGTATCTGGCAGGCCCTATCTTCCACTGAGGTCAAAGACTGCCCAAGGGCAGGCTCTGGGACCTGGCCAGGGCACGCTACACCTTCCTGCAAGCTGATTGGGCACAGCCCGCCTGCCCTGCTAGCTGGGGCAGTCCACGCTTCCCCGCCTAGTCCTCCTGCTGTTCCTCCTCTGGGAACTTGCCAGGCCTGCTCTGAGCACCCCTCCTGGACACTCCCACCCAACTCCCCTGGCCTCCGTCTCCCACACATTGCTCCTTCTTGGCGTCCTGTGCTGAGGTGGGCCTCTGACTTGAGGCCGTGGGGCCGAGGGCTGGTAAGCCTTGTTGGGAAGCTGAAGAGCCTGCCTGCATCCCTAGGGGGCAGCATCATTGGTGGCCATGAACCAGGAGAACGTCAGGGAATTAAAGCTGGCCATGGCATCTGCAACTGTTTTCCTGAGGAAAGGAAGTGCTTCTGTGAGCCAGAAGACAGCCAGGGTGAGTAGCTGCTACAGGCAGGGCACTTCACCAGGGTGGATTTGAGCAAGACCCCGGTCCTGTGTTACCACATCTTCCTCAACCCCAGGCAGGATTCCTGTCAGCAAGTGCAAGGTTCCAGGGAAGGAAGAGATCTAAGCGCTGAGTCAGGCTGTGAGACGAGGCTTCAGTTTCTCTCTATGCCACAAGAAGTTGGTCCAGGTTTTCTTTTTTGTTTGTTTGTTTTCCTTTTGCTGTTGTTTTAAATAAAACAAGTACCAGAGGTATTTGGAAGAGAGAGGAAAGCATATGGCTCCCTCCTAGCCCTCCAGGTCCTGGTAGGGACATGGCTGAACCTGCTTGGACGTGTTATGGAGGGGGCAGCATTTCTGTGCCTCTCAGCCCTGTGTGTGCAATTGGCCCCATGCGCTATCATATGCGGGCGCACATGGTGCGCCCCCTCTGTCAGCTTCACTGGCATGGTTAGGTTGTGGTCACTAGCTTCAAGTTAGCACTCACTCACCGGGCTGCTGAGTGAGACCCTCTCCCGGCGGCAGCCTCCCCCTTCCCCGCCCAGCCAGCCTGGCTCCTGCACCTGCCCGTGGGCCCCTGGCCACAGGCTCACCCCACCCTTGCCCACAGAGGCGCTGTGTGATGAACTCTGCCGCACGGTCATCGCGGCCGCCGTCCTCTTCTCGTTCATCGTCTCCGTCCTGCTCTCCTCCTTCTGCATCCACCGCTACCACAAGAATGCCCACAAGCCGCCCATTGCCTCCGCTGAGATGACTTTCCGCCGGCCTGCCCAGGCCTTTCCAGTCAGCTACTCCTCCTCTGGTGCCCGCCGACCCTCGCTGGACTCCATGGAGAACCAGGTCGCAGTGGACACCTTCAAGATTCCGGTAAGACACCCCACCCTCACCCAGAGCTCTGGGTGCCATAGCGGGTCTGCTGTTGCAGAAGCAGCTTCTTCTTGGCTGCAGGGGTCTCTGCCACTGTGAACCTACTCCGGTGCGCTCAGGCAGCCAGGGCTTCCTGAGCCTACTTAGTGCCGGCATGCAATGCCGCTCTTGGGGCCCTGGGGGCTTGAAGGCACTATTGAGTGAAGTTAAAGCACACTGTGATTTGAGGACAGGCCCTCCCTAGGTGAGGGAGAAGATTAGGAGGGTCTAGGGAGGTCTCGCCAAAGGTTAGAAGAGAGACGTGTGGTGTCAAGCCCCAAGAAAGGGTTTATATTGTAATCTCCAGGGAGTGGAGGCCCCTGGGGGCCAGGTAGCAGAGGAGGGGACACATTCCCCCATTTCAAAAGTCACCTCTGCCAAGGAGAGAATGGCACTGGTGTGGCAAGTGGGACCCCTGTCCTGATGCAGGCGAGAGCTAGTGCCAAGGACTTCACCAGGGCAGTGTTCATGGACAGGACATCCTGTGGTGGGTGCTGTTCCAACTCCAAGGTTGCCTGCAACAGGTAGTAAGCACGAAAGGCCTCAAAGGCAGCGGACGCAATGCAAGAGAAAGCCTTGGCATCTCGGGCCTGTCTCCTCTCTGGGCTTCCCACGATCCAAGTTAGAGCAGTCTGGCCCTTCAGATTAGTCTGTATTCTGCTGAGTCAGGGGGCTACCTGCCACGGGCCTCCACAACTTCCTTAGTCATGCCGCAGTCCTCTGGCTGAGCACCTTCTGCCTTTTGCCCTGATAGACCTGCCCCTTAAGTTTGTCTGAGGAACTGGACCTTGGTTTCTGGAGGGACTATGGGAACGTGCTCAGAGACTAGGGTGGTGTGTGTGTGTGTGTGTGTGTGTGTGTGTGTGTGTGTACATGTATGTGTGTATGTGCATCTGTGCATGTCTAGAGTATGTATACATGTGTGTGTGTATGTGTGTGTGTGTGTGGTGTGCACACATGCCCTTGAACTTTGATATATGGTAGCTGGGGGAAGGCTGAAGACCTGCATGTACAGCCCCTGTTTTGTGGGGCCATTGTACCGCCCAGCTTGGTTGAGACACCACACCTTGGTGAGGACCTAGGTCCCAGTGGGATGCTCAGTGGTCACTGTGCTCCTCAGACTTCATGTGTGCTCTGGCTGCTCGGGCATCCTTGTCCGCAGTTGGCCTGCTGGATGTGTGCTTGGTTCCACCATGAAGCTAGCAGTTTGCCGTATGACTGCTCAGAGTTGATGGTGCCGGCGGAAGCTGACACGGGTGGAAGTGCAACTCCATGAGGCCCCCATGTGACTCCTTCTCCAGGTTCTGGCCAGTACAGTTTACTGGCACTTTCTGACTCTGAAGTTGTAGACAGGTGAATTCGTTTCCCAACCTGTGCTATCTCACATAAAGCAGAGAGCGTTTAAGAGGATTTAGCTGATGTCCCTGCCCCGAGTGTATCTATGGTACGGAATGTGAGTTATTAAATGTTTGTGGCAGTAGTTGTGACAATGGCAACATTTCACTCTTGGTTTGTGCCCTACCTGGGTCCTTGGGAACACCAGGTGTGAATCGGCATGAATCTCCTGCCAGTCGGCAGCACAAGCAGCTGACAGGTAGTATCTTGTCCTGAGTCTGCATTGGACCATCTCTGTGGCAGGAAACGGCTGATAGAAATCATGGTGGGATGAACTTGAGATGACACCCACACTGGGCGGTAGGTACAGAAGGGAAACTCGGTTCTGACAGGTGTTGGCACCCAAGTGGGAATTTCAAAATGCAGACTCTGAGGACTTGGGGCTTGGGAGGGCTTCCTGGACAATTCTAAGAATTCTAGTCCTAAAGAGTGGGCTAGATTTGGGCAAGAAAGCAGGGAGTACAGAAGAATGTGGAAGAAAAGCCTCACCCAGGTGTTTCCACTCAGACACCCAGGGACGACTCCACCACTGGGCCTATGATGCAGACTCGGTCCTTCCAGAGGCCTGGACAGGGGTGGGGAGGAGTGGGGGGCAGTCTCTACTGCTGTGGCCTGCTGTCCAGTAGAGGCCTCCCTAAGGGGATGGCAATTCTATCTTGGGAAGGAATGACCATGACGTGAGACATACAACTTCTAGTATGCTCGAGCCCCCTGCTCTGAGCACACAGTCGGTGTAACTGTCAGTGACCAGAAGCAGCCAGAAGTGGCCCAAGGTAGGTTCTGTCCAGCTCAGCATGTGGGAGGGTGGGGCGAAGGGCCAGGCCTACAACAGGTCCCGTGAGTTTGTCTGTTCTACATGGCTCCTGCCTTCTATGCAGATGGCCTTCCTGCAGCACTGACTTCGGACTGGTTGTAGGTCGCACCTTCTGCAGAAGTGGTGGTCCCCGTGTGCTCGCTGTGATTATGGCCAGCCTGCTCCTGTCAGACCTGGGTGCCTGTCCACTTCCAAGAGCTGCCTTCCTCTTGTTTTGTTACATGCGTTCACCCCACTCTCCTTTCTACCCTTAAACTTTTCTTTCAATCCCGATGTAGGAGGACCCAAAGTGGGAATTTCCTAGGAAAAACTTGGTACTTGGAAAAACTCTGGGAGAAGGTGAATTTGGAAAAGTGGTGAAGGCCACAGCCTTCCGACTCAAAGGCAAAGCAGGCTACACGACCGTGGCTGTGAAGATGCTGAAAGGTGCTCATCGCATTGTGGGTGGAGATCCGGGTCCCTCATGCTCGTCTGCCCTAGCACAAACATAGGTGCAGGGTTCTCCCCGAGCACTCCTGTCGCATGTGGGTGAAGGGCTCTGTCAGGCACACTTGTCCCATGTGGGAACAGGCGTGGGGCTTCCTCATGTGCCCCTGGGGTGTCCTAGCCAGTTTAACTGCTGCCTTTAAGTGAGGTCCTACAGTAAGCCCAGCAGTCCCTGTTGCATGCTTGGGGACTTCTTGAAGAGCCTTTCTGCTGTTTTCGGCAGCGAAGTTCTAGAGGCACCCCAGCCGGTTACAGCTCACAGATGAGGGGACCAGGCTCCCAGAGAAGTAGCTGAGGATGTGTCTCGTTTCCATAGAAGACTTTTAAGTGATGCTGCTTTGCCACTCACACTGGATGGAGATTTGAGTTCAACAAAATAGATAACTTTTTTTCCTGTGGGCCAGGATTGCCCTTCAGGCTTCTCTACTATTTTCCACACCTCTTGGGGCTGGTAGAAAGACCAGGTCTCTCAGTGGTGCTCAGACGAGCCCACCAGCACCTGACCAGGCTCCACATCACGTGCCCCTGCATAGGACCGTGTCACTGTGGCTGTGAGGGTAACCTCAAGACCGTGAGGCTAGTGAAGATAGCTGGTGCTTCCAGATGTTAACCCAGGTCCCCCTAGTGGATTGTCTCGTGACTGTCAAGTCCCCCAGATAACCCAAGTACCAGTGTCAAAGGAGCCCTGGTTCCAGCTGCCCCCTGGGTTTCAGATAAAACAATCTTGGGGGCAGAGATAGCAGGGTGGGACAGGACTAGGGCCACTGGGGGGATTGGGGGGGATGGCCATGAGCTAAAGAGATACTAGTCCACTCAAGAGTAATGGGTACCAAAGCACATGTGGGTTCCCCTGGCACTAGGGGAATTGCGTGGTAAGCTACCACGCTCACCTTCATGAAGTGCAGAATGCCCTGATACTTTGCATAGCCAGTGTGTTCCTATCCGAAAGCTTCAAACCAGTGCAGCCTGTGTGCTGCTTAACGGTTACGTGCTTCTTGTCAAGAGTTCAAATGTCAGCTTCTCTGTGCCTGTGAACCGAGGACCGCTGAGCTGAGTGGCACAGACATGACCTGCAGTTGCGGGTCTCCCTGGGCTCTCCGCAGGTGCCTTATAAAGGCTCTAGGAAACTCTAGATGACATCATGGGTGCAGGAACCCATGGCAGGGTTGAGTGGGCTCCTTGCTCAGGGCCCATCTCACTGCTGAGTCCTTGATCAGTGGGGATGGAGTTGGTGAGGGAGATCTCTGAGGAGGTTTGTCTTCCTAGAAACACTGATACATTTACACACACTGCCTGCCTGCCATTCAGAGATCTGCCCTGCTTCCCAGGGGCTTGTTCTTGCCCCAGAAAGGCAAGATAGGAGTCCAGTCAACCAGCTCCAAGGAGAGTAGGAGCCTCAGCAGCTGGACCCTTGGGGCCTTCTGCATGGAGTGGCGTCGGGATCTTGTGACAGAAATAGCCAAGAATCTGTCTCAAGCCTAGAGTGGTGGTAGATGAGAATCTAGAGGGACCCACAAGAAACCGACTCTCTGTGTGCTGCATTTCAGAGAACGCCTCCCCAAGTGAGCTGCGGGACCTGCTGTCAGAGTTCAACCTCCTAAAGCAGGTCAACCACCCCCACGTGATCAAGCTGCATGGGGCCTGCAGCCAGGACGGTAGGCCAGCACGGGTCCTGGGAACCCCCACTCCCCCTCTCACCTCTCCCTGCCTCTCATCCATGTCATTTTGGCTGAAATTCCTCACTGGACTTGACTCCTCCTGGGTCACTGGGCAGTCAGCTGCTCCTCCTCCCTGAAGTGGCTTCTGCAGGTGGCCTTTCTAACGTGGTGTTTGGGTGTGCTTTCTTGAGAAGTATGGGAAGGGCTGCATATGGTGCTTTTGCTCTGAGGCCTGACCACCATCAGAGCAATGCCCTGAGCTCAGCTTCCCAAACAAGGGAGCTCCAAGAATGGGCATGCTCCCTAAGCACCCACTCTTTCCTGAACCTGCAGTGAATTCCAAGAGACAGTTCTCCTTCCCCGGGTCCCAGACCTGCATGGTGGAGCCTTGTCACCATTTCTCAGGGGCCCGTCTGTTGGTTAGCTCTGCAGCGAGAGTCCAGTGAGCCTGCAGCAGGATGCTACTGGCCTAGGGCGGGGAGGGCCCCTGAAGCTGGCAAGGGCAGAGAACCTGGGGTTGGAGGCATGGGAGCAGGCCCACGCAGACAGAGGCCCACCTGTATGGACGCTGGGCAGAGCCTTCGGGTCTGCAGGTCCCTTAAAGGTTCAGCATCTGTTGTCTTCCTTCTCCTCGGACAGTTCAAGCACCCACCAAGGATAGGATGAGTCACGGGAGGTACTCACCCCAGCTGGGCCAATTCCACAGTTGAATATGGAATGGAAGTGTTTTAAGAGCAACTGTGACTCTTTCATCCTTGAAGGGGGCAGTTAAAATTCCGGCTACTAATGAAAAGATTGGCTGTTCCAATCTATACGGAAGAAAGGCCTGGCGGCCCACTTCCAAAAGATCACATGTAATTTTCACCCCTCTGTGCGTTCATGGTGCCTTAAGCCGCTCAAGGCGCAAGCCTGCTGTGTCCACCTGTCCCTTCCTCCGGACGGCAGAGCCTGTGTTCCCCGGGGGCCAACCCCCTGTGCTTCCAATGCCACATTCCCCACAGCAGTTTAGCTCCCTCCTGGGAGGCCAGCTGGCCCGTGTGCTGCAGGCCATGCATTGTTTTCCCTCTCTTCTCCGCAGGGCCGCTCTTCCTCATTGTGGAGTATGCCAAGTATGGCTCCCTGCGAGGCTTCCTCCGAGAGAGCCGTAAGGTGGGGCCCAGCTATGTGGGCAGCGGCAGCAGCCGAAACTCCAGCTACCTAGACAACCCTGATGAGAGAGCCCTGACCATGGGCGACCTCATTTCCTTCGCCTGGCAGATTTCTCGTGGGATGCAGTACCTGGCTGAGATGAAGGTGCGTGCAGCCACGGGGCTTGCTACCGTTCTCCTCCTGGGCACACCTTGCAGGGTCCTGGCTGAGAAGCTCCTGTGCTTGATTCTCGTCCTCACAGCTTGTTCACCGTGACCTGGCAGCTAGAAATGTCCTGGTAGCCGAGGGGAGGAAAATGAAGATTTCAGATTTTGGTCTGTCCCGTGATGTTTATGAAGAGGATTCCTATGTCAAGAGGAGCAAGGTACACAGTCCCCCGTGTCGGGGCTGGGATCCCATCAGGGCCAGACAGTTTTGCAACTGTTTCCGCAGGCTGGGAGCTATGCCCGGGAACCTCTGGAACTGGGTGTAAGTGAGAATTCTAACATGGTAAACCTCTTTCAGCCCTCATCCCAAGTCCTTTCAAGACACAACTGACCTTAGCAAACCCCACCAGTGCAAAGGACAGGGGTGCCCCATGTACTATTGCCGGCTGCCTCGGGCCCCTATCGTCTCCCTACTCTTCTGAAGATCACCCGACCCTGTGGCCATAATAGTCCTGCTCTTCTTCACTGTGTTCCCTCTCACTCTCACTTCCTCTCAGTATTCCAGCTTTTCACGAAGCTGAGGAGGAAGTGAAATCAACTGGGCATGGTGCTCACTCTTTGCAGGAAGTACTGGGCTGTCTCAGAGGTGGTTCTCTGTCTTTTTTGGTGAAAGTACCCAGGAAACCTCCAGAAATAGATCCAGAAGAACCATGAGTGCGGGGAGGGAGGGAGGCTCCTTCAGGAGCCTGGGTGACTCCCAACATTCCCAGCGCCTTTCTTGGCCAATCTCTGGCTCCCCGCGCCAGAGCCACTGTATGAGGCTGAGGCTAGACAGCTGTTCTGAGTCTTGTCCAGTTGGACCTCTAAGCCGACACAGTTGTCGTGGCAACATGGTTGCTCAAACAGCAACAAGAAAAACTTTGTCCGATTCAACTGTATTCTAAGGAGATGCCATTTTTGTTGCCACACATTGTAAGAATAGCCTTCATTTCTTCAGTGGTTTCTGGTTTCGTGATTATAATATTTAGGATTGCAAAAGGGAAACCCATGCTCACACCGGCTTTCTGTGTCATAGCATGCAGCCATCGCTCCGGCCTCTCTGTCGCCAGGTCTGTTAGGACTCGTAGTGGCCCTACAGGAGAAGGGAGAGCTGCTCCTCCTCTCCCCGCTCCCCCCGGGGTGGCTGGTGGGTTTGAACTGCTGGCTTCAGAGTTAACAGCTCAGCATCTCACCCAAGGTGCCACCAGGACTCTGACATTGTCATTCAAAGGGCTTCTGTAGCCCCATGGTGCTGCCCCATGTCACAAAGTAGATGAGTTGACAAAGAATTTTTTAGCAAAAAGAAGTACAGTGGATATTGTTCTGGTGTGTGTATATTTTTACTGACTTACATCTTAAAAGTTTTTGAAAAGCTATTTTCCAGTTGCACTGAGAAGGACTTATAAAGACTGATTTAGCATTTAAACCAAAAAACAAACAAACAAAAAAACAACCCCCCCCCCAAACAAAAGCACATCATTTAGTAAAATTTGGTGAACAGTGACTATATAGGATTTCCGAGACTATGCATACTTACAGAAGTATAGAATCTCAACTCTGTCCCTCAGAGTCACTGGTTGGTTTGAAGTACCCATGATGTGGTCCACCTAACGCTTAACACACAGCGCCACCAAGGCAGCTTAGAACATTCAACCAAAATAAAAAGCCATACTCACTGCCATCGGGACAGTGCTGACCCATGGTTCCCCTTCAGGGCAGGGTAGGCCTGCCCCTGTAAGTTTCAGGGGCTGTAACGCTTGATGGGGATAGAAAGTGGCATTTTTCTTCTGAGGAGCTTGCTGGAGGGTGAAACTGCTGGCCTTGCATCTAATAGCCACACCCACAGCTACTGTGCCACCAGGGTTCCTTATCAGGGCTGAAACAGTGGGAATAGCTAGCTCCAGGCTATGCAGCAGCCTGCCAGGGTCCCTGGGCAGAGCCACTCTCTGTGGTTTGAATCAGGAGTCTCTCAGTTGGAAACAGAGGAGGCTGAGGTTTCCCAACACATTTGTCCCCTAACCATAGGATTGGACTTGCAGTTTGGGCTGTGATGAGAAGCCGTTTTGTGTCACTAGGGTTCAATTCTCCCACTGTTGACTGCTTCCCAGCAGAGTGTGACTCCTCAAGCTTCCCCTGCTGTCCTGAGATGCTGCCTTTCACACCATCTCCTGCTGCCTTTTGCAGCTGCCTCTCTCTCCCAACAGCCCAGGGAAGCCACAGCTAATTCTGGGCACTGGAGCATTGTGGGCACTGGAACTCAGCATCACTGAGGCAGGGGTGCACTGTTCCAGTCAGGAGCCCTCCACTCTCCAGTGCCTCCTGCACATTCTTATTTGGTCAAATTAGCCTTAGTTGCTTTTCTTTTACTCTTTCTGTTTAGGGTCGTATTCCAGTCAAATGGATGGCAATTGAGTCCCTTTTCGATCATATCTACACCACCCAAAGTGATGTGTAAGTGTGGGCATGGACTACTCAGGGGAGGTCTCAGAGGTGCAGCACACCTGGAAGAGGTGTGTGTGTGTGTGTGTGTGTGTGTGTGTGTGTGTGTGTGTCTCCAGCTTGACTGTGGGCCAGTTCTGGCCTTAGGCACCATGAACTCATAGCCTCCATTCACAGGGACCCTGAAGCCTAGGGAGATTAGTGTTGAAAGTTTGTCAGGGTCCAGGCTACAGTGGGATGTGTGCAAATCTGTCCTCCCCCACTACTTAGGGCATCTCCATGACCCACTCTGGAGGACGCCTGTCTCTAGAGACAGCCTGTATGAAAGTCTGTAAACAAATGAGGCCCTAACCACTTGAGAGCTGGATCCAGAACTCAGTTGTCAAGGTTGAGTGACTAGACCTGACGTTTTCAAAGTCACAGATGACTTGGGCTTTACCATCCACACACATGTATTTTGAATAATGTGGGCTGTGAGAGACTGTTCTTAAACGGAAGCAGTTCCTGAACTGTGAACAACTACATTTCTGATTATTAAAGTAATGTGTATAAAATTGACTGTAAGAAAATTGAAAAATGCAGGGGACAGCTCCAGACCAAAGCCAAACCCATCGCCATCAAGTCAATCTCAACTTATGACAAACCTAGAGGATAGAGTCGAACTCTCTCTTTTGGGTTTTGACAGCCTCATCTTTCTTCCCTGGAGTCACTGGTAGGTTCAAACCACTAACCTTGTGGTTCCCGGCTCCATGCATCACTATGCCACCGGTGTTCCTTGGGAAAAAGCACAGAGGAAACTAAAAAGTACTTGCGTCACTTGACACATAAATATGACTGCTGGTGCTGGAAGGCAGCAATGTTTCCATTAGTATACACGAATACTTTGATTACCATAAGTGGGCTTGGACTTACAGACTGTTTTGTAAAAATTTTTGTTTCCCCGGAGCAGGAAATTTCACCTCAGGGTTAAACATTTTCTATAGCACTGCTTTATTTTCTTCTAAAAGTTTATGAAATGTTTCAAAACACACACACAAAATTAAAGAATTGTACAGGGAACCACTTTGGCCCCTCACCTGGATTCTACATGTGACATTTAACTGTCATTACTTTGTCATATGTGTCCCAGCTTTCCATCCACTTCCTTCCAAGCCTGGATTCCATCACATTAGGGGTCCAAGTGCTTGTGCTCCCTATGGAGCCCCGTGTGTGTGTAGAGGGCATGGCTTTTGCACAGGGGCCGCTAGGATGTGCCTCCTGGCTCTCACAAGAGTGGTTGGAGGGGCGAGAGGAGGCCTTCCATCTTGCATGCACCCAGGCTTAGCTTCCTGAAGACGTCTCTATTTAGCGGACCGGCTGGTGGTGCCCTGGCCACTGGTCTCCGCAAAGGGTCAGACCAGGAGGTGAAGGGGATGAGGTCTCATCAGCAGAGAGCAGGCAGGTCTGGGAAAAGCTGCTCACTCTCCTGTGCTCTCCACAGGTGGTCTTTTGGTGTCCTCCTGTGGGAAATTGTGACACTGGGAGGAAACCCCTACCCAGGGATCCCTCCAGAGAGGCTCTTTAACCTCCTGAAGACGGGCTACCGGATGGAGAGGCCTGACAACTGCAGCGAGGAGATGTGAGCAGAGCTGGCCATGGTCCCGCCTTAGGCTGGGGTTGGGGGAGGCCTGCACTCACCTGCTTCACTTGCTGAGGCAGCACTCGGGGGTCTGGGGAGTGGAGTTCCAGAATGTCGAGAAGGACCCAGCCCCATCCAGGTTGAGCAAGCACAGGAGGTGAGGCGGACCTGGAGGTAAGGCTGTGAGGGGGACGAGAGAATGACCCTGATATGTGGATACGGTGAATCAGGGAAGGGCTGGTGGTTCAGAATGACCCACATTTTGGATTGGGCCACAGCCGAGACACAAAGATCAGCAGAACATGGGTGTCCATGCTAAACAGTGGCCGAGAATGACAGAGACTTTACACAGAGGGATTCTGTCAGGCGGTACAAGTTTGAGAACAGGCTAGAAGGGGCCTCTCGGAGACCTTCAGTCTATCAGGGCTGGGCAAGGCAGTGGAAAGAAAGGAAAGGCTGTGGTGGAATCTCAGAGGTCACAGTCAGATGACCCTTCTTCCTGCCCCCCCCCCCCCCCCCCCCAGATCAGCCTGGAAGCCCAAGGGGCTATGGCAGGAACCCTGTAAGGGATCATGCAAAAGAGGGCTGTGATTTACAAAGCCCATTTGGTTTTGCTTTGTCTGTTTGCTTTGTACACACCGCATTTGTAAGGACTAGCATTTTCACCTCAGCCACCATGGTGAACTTATATCTGAGCAGTTGCCAACAGTGTCTTTGAAAGGGAAGTCAAAGAAAAGCCTCTTAGAGCTTCCCAATCTCGGGACCCTTTCATACAGTTCTTCATGATGTGGTGACACACACACCCCTCCATAAAATCATTTTCATTGCTAGTGCATAACTATAATTTTGCTACTGTTATGAATCAGGCAACCTCTATGAAAGGGTCATTTGAGGCTGAACCCTGGTGACGTAGCGGTTGTACACGGGACAGCGGGCTATGGGATGGAGGTTCAATTCCAGCAGCAGCTCCACAGGAGCAAAGGCTGGGCCTCCTACTCCCACCACCAGAGGGCAGTGATGCAAAAAAAAAAAAAAAAAGAAAGGGTCATTTGATGTCCCAAAGTGGTCACGCCCCACAGGTTGAGAACGGCGGTCTTAGAGGGCCGCCTGCCTTCCCTCAGCCAGACCAGATGCCTACCCAGCATTTCTGAAAGGGGGGCATCCACAGGGAGCCAACTCAGGATGGTGGCTGGGTGGCCCTTATCTAACCCTCTACCTGTCTCCCCTTCAGGTATGGTCTGATGCTACAGTGCTGGAAGCAGGAACCAGACAAGAGGCCGGTGTTTGCGGACATAAGCAAAGACCTCGAGAAGATGATGGTGAAGAGCAGAGTGAGTTTCTGGAGTCAGCCTTCTGAGAGCGGAATGTGGCACTCCAGGGACTTCAGCCTCAGTGGGGGCAGGGGGGTGGGCAGGAGCATAACGCACATGGAGTGACCAGCGCCAAGGCTTGCCGCCACCCTTTCAGAGAGGGATGTTCCCTGAGGTCAGGCAGCAGACTGAATCCTTCACGGAGAACCCTTAGGAAGAACAAGTTACAAACAGGTGGGAGAAGAGAAAAGACTCCCCAGTCATGTGGGGTGGTTTTTATTAATGGAATGGATGTGAGCACGTAGGTTTGAAGCAAGCGGCCTACATTTATCAGAAAGTTTGAGAAAGTAGGCTAGGATGGTGCATAATTAAGGAGTGGGCATTTAGCCAGATGTGACCAGGTAAAAATGAGTCCCATGATATCAGATCTTTTGAATTTTAAGAGCTGTTCATGATAAGTCTTCCAGTTTATAATGTTAGCAACTTGGTTAACAACGTAAAAGCACAGTAGTGGGCCAGAAAAACCTGTTTAGGGCCATCCCTGGCCTTTACCCTCCAGTTCATAGCCCTATTTTTTTTTTAAAGTGGAAGTCAGTATATTTTTGATTAATATTGATTATTTGTTATGTGCGGGGACTCTGCAACTACAAGTAAACAAGATAAATTAGACTGGCCCTATGGCATTCACTTAACAGTCTGGTCATACACTGACATATTGACTGACATTTCTAATTTTCCCCAAGCACAAAAAGCAAGAAGCGTGCTCAAGGTCCACTTGAGGTGGGAGGGGGAGCCTTCACATTCTGGAAATGCAGGACTGCGGTAAAGAAAAAAAAATAGACACTGCTAAGAAACCCAACTTTGGGGAACGTTACTGAGAACAGTCAGGAAAATGCTGAGACCTTTCTCTGCAGGCTTAACCAGAGCCATGTGAGAAAATCCATGTGCTTGGAAACTAGAACTCATTACTGTGCCAGGAATTAGACCAACACCATCCCTTGTTTTACTAATTTTCCTAGGGTTTGCCCTCGTGTTCTAGGTGGCAGGGTCTTAAAAGAAAGCTAGAATGTCCCACAGAGCGGTGGTGCTAGCCATGTGCTTCTTTCCAAGAGATGTTTCAGCCCAAGCTGTAGGAGGCAATGAGTTCCCCCAAGCCTAAGAAGTACTTGAGATAGTTGCCAGGCTTTGGTAAGGATAGGCCATGCTGTCATGGCTGCTCCCCACCCCGCCCCTCCCACTCCTTCTGTGTTTTGGGGAGCTGCACAGTGAAGAGAGCCCTTTATGGCACAATCAATTAACATGGTTTGCATGTACCCCAAATGAACCCCAGAAGAAAGGCCTAGTGTACACTTCTGAAAAGTCAGCCATTGACAACCTGTGGCGCACAGTCCCACTCCAACAACTTTGGGGTGTGGTGATTTGAAATCAACTTTGCAGCAATCAGTGTGCTTTTTTATTTTGGCCAGTGCATGGGGTGCACTGCTGCCTTTCCAGCAGAAGAGTTAGAATCAAAAAGCACTTCCGAGTGGCAGGGTCTGGGGACAGGGCACAGGCACTAAGAGGCCCTCACTGGTGCGCACTCTGAGATGTGGGAAGGCGTGGAGATTGAAGAGCAGGGCCCCCACTCTAGGGACAGCTCCAAGAATGGTCCAAGGTTGTTCCGGTGACCAGCGCTCCTCTCTTACAGGATTACTTGGATCTCGCTGCGTCTACCCCGTCTGATGCGCTGCTCTACGATGATGGCCTCTCGGAAGAGGAAACACCCCTCGTGGACTGTAATAATGCTTCCCTCCCTCGAACCCTCCCTTCCACATGGATTGAAAACAAACTCTATGGTAGAATTTCACATGCGTTTACTAGATTCTAGCAACACAAAACTTGATTTGTTTCCCCTTTGCACTGTCTTTATACCCTGTGATGCTTTTGAGAATATTTCTGATCTGAATGAAGCCAAAGTCAACTCTGAAGTCTTTTTTTTTT
>PVJH01009984.1:0-70367 GCA_004026705.1 Nesogale talazaci
GCAACATGAACTCGGTGACAATTGGTTTGGTTTTTTGGTTGGCACGCTGACCTTCAGCTTGAGACCTTGGGTCATGCTGTCCCCTCTACCCCTCAGCTGGGTGCCACGGCCCACCCTATTACCGCCTTGACAAATCAGCTGGGGAAGCCACCTGTGTAGCCCTTCCAGACATGTTTGGAGCCTTTCACTGGCTTGAGCATCCTCTACTGCCCCGAGGACACTCAGCACTCCTGTGGGAGAGCATGGCATTTCCATCATCTGGGTAACCCCGGTACCTGACCCACTGACCCAGATGTTTCCAAGGCCTCAGTGCTGCTCAACGGAACTCTCCATATGGATGACAATGTTCTGTGTCTGTGTTGTCCAGACCAGGAACCAATGGGCCACATGGGGCTCCTGAGCACTTGGCTCATGATTCATTTATTTTGGAATGAAATGTAAATAACTGCTACTACATTGAACAGTACAGGCACAAAGCACAGGTTGAAAGAGTACTGACAGGATCAAACCTTTTGTGTAGGCCAGGCGGGTGACATACTTTAATGCGTTCATCTCTGTCATGATCCTGTGAAGGGGGCAATACTTTCGTTCTCATTTAGAGAGACAAGGAGATTGAGTCTTGGAGAGAGGCGATGGCTTGCCTACAATCCCTCAGTTAAAGACTCCTGATGCAGCAGGCCTCCCGATTCCATTACCCTTGGTTCTCTCCCCTTTCTAGGGCCAGGTCTTACAGGTGCTTTAGTGGAAGACACCCCTCTCCCCACTCTGGGGTCCCAGACCATAAACCCCTGCAGCACACAGGCTAGCTTGGCCACAGTGGGGAAGTCAGGTCCCAGAAGGGGAGATACATTCTGCAGTCAGTGCTGCCTGCTAGCAGATGTCTGGGAGCACTGCTTGGGTATGGCAGGCAGGAGCGCCCCCCCCCTCCGGCTGGCTACAGAGGGGCCCACCTGGACCCAAGTCTGCTAGCATTCTGCTACTTGGATTCCTGCTCTCGTGAGCAACTTTGGGGGGGGGGGGTGGTTCTTTCAATGCTGTGGCAATTTATTGTTTCTGCTCTAATGATTGCTCCATGTCTGATTATAAATGCCTCTGGCTGGGGGCCCAGATTCAGAAAATTCCCATGATCTGCTTCCAAACTTGATGGAGCCACAAACAGGGCTGATATCTCCCTTTCGTCATCAGCCACATCTCCAAAGGGGGTGGGGGGACCTCAGGGTGAGAGACAGGGCTCAACGAAGTGCTGCAGGAGGTGGAGTCTGGTGGCCTAGAATTCTCACACATGTCCCCATGTCTGCCTCTCTCAGGGACGCAATTGTCTTGTCTCTCTAAATAAGAACCCAGGCATCTCCTGGGTGCTGAAGAACTTCCCAAAGTAGTCCTCAGGTGAGCCTACTCCCTCTTCCAAAAGGCAAGGTCGAAGCAGCAGATGGCTGAGGGCGTAGAAAGGGGCTTTCAAAAAAATGCACCTACCTTGCCAACATCCTCCTCCTTACTACCCAGCATAGTCCTACTCGCCCTTCAGGGGCAGCTTCTGCCAAGAAGCCTCCCCAGACACTCCCTATAGCCCCTGAAGGCAGCTAGTCCCCGCTCCTAAAACTCACACCCCCTCCTTCCTCCCCAGCATACAACCAATTGCTGTTGAGTTGATTCCAACTCACGAGATCCCAGGTGCCAGAGGCGCAGTGTTCTCCATCGGGTTTCTGAGGCTGAGTTTTCTGAAGTAGGCCACCAGCCCTTTCTTCTGAGGTATCTCTAGGGGGACTCAAACTTCCAACTTTTTGGTGAACACCCAGTGTTAACTGTTCGTCCTTATGCCAAGTCCATTCATCATAGGGATTTCCCTCCTGACATAAGCAAACTCACCGCCATCAAGCCGTTTCCAACTCACAGTGATGCTATAGGGCATAGGGTGAGTTTCCAACTCACAGTGATGCTATAGGGTCGAACTGCCTCTATGGGTTTCTGAGACCGTAGCTCTTTATGAGCGTATAAAGCCTCATCCTTCTTCCAAGGAGCAGGGGCTTCAAACTACTGACCTGGTGGTTAACAGCCCAGCATGTAGCCCCTCTGCTACCAGGGCTTCTCCTCTCCAGCATGGCACTCAGCAATAACTGCGCTCATTATTGACTGATCATCTGCTTTTCCCCAGGTGCTTTGCAGAGTACAGAACACCTGAAATCATCTAATCCTGTTGGGAAGACACTGTCATTGGCCACCTAATCCAAATGACGGAACAGAAGCTCAGCGAGATCAAGTGCTTGACCAAGGTCATATGACTGTCAAAAAGGGGAATTGGGACTTGAATTCAGAACACTTCGACTCAAAACATAATCATCAGCTCCATGCATAGACAGACACTATCCCTGTTCTGCTGCAGTCCGTATGTGCCTCTCTCACTGCACTGGAATAAAGATTTCCCAGGCAGAGACCAAGGGTGCGCTTCCCAGGGGACCCACTTCTGCTCCACACAAGATGCAAGGGGCAGAAAATGACTCCTGGGTGAACTTCATGGAAGAAGACCTGCTACATAAAGTAGGTGATCAAACCAGGGCAGGTGCTCAGGCCTGGTGGGAAATTTTAGCGGCCTCAGGAAAAAAAAAAAAGTGGGCAAATCCTTAAGCAGGAAAGCAAGACATGACTGCACAGACAGATGTTCATCTCAACGGGGACTCAAAGACTGGAGTTTTCTGGGTTAAGTCCTGATTTCAAATACCACATCCCAATCGCCCCTGACATCACTGGAATGTCCTAGAAATCCCAGTATTTAGAACAGTCACATGCTTGACTGATCGCTGAAATGCTGACAGTCCCCGACCACCCATAGATGTTTCAGAAAAGGCCTAGGGATTTGCTTCCCCCCAACCAGCCACCAGAAGCCTGAGGGAGCATGGTGCTTTGCTGTCACACCCCAGGGTGGCATTCAATCAGAACCAACCCTCCAGAAACTGCTGCTGGTGGTGACGGTGATGGGGACGGTGGAAATAATCTCTCCTGAGTCCATCTCGTGGCGGGTGTGAGGTGTGTCTGCAATGTGGGCATCAGGAAACAAAGGCAGAGAAAGCAAAAGCATGGGGCACAGAGAGAGGCGCGGGCCCGGGCTCAGATTCCAATGTCACCACGCACTGGCTGTGCGCTGTTGGACAAATCCTTTCTTCTCCCAAGAGTCTCAAATGTCAACATGGAGGTAAAGCTGCTACCTTTGGTAAGTCTGTTACCAATAAAGAGGGGCACCTGGTGACAGAAGCCAGCATGGATGGTGGGCTGTGTAGTGTACTGTCACTCCTTCTCTCTCAGTGAGTCAGGGAGAACAGCCATTCTCTCTGCAGAGGGTGCATTGCTCTGGCAGGTCAAGGGTCAAGGATCAGAGGGAGAATATCAGCTTTTATGGGGCTGGGAACATGAACTGGAAGTATCATCAGTTTCAGACGTTCATAGAGTGGGGGTCAAATAATTGTCTGGTGGGTTGAGCCCTGGTGGCATAGTGGTTGAGTGTGGGACTGCAGCTCACTAGCTTGGCAGTTCAAATCCAGCAGCATCTCTCCAGGAGCAAGGCTGGGCCTCCAACTCCCACCAGAGGGCAATGATCCCCCCCCGCCCCCCGCCACCAAACAAATAAATAATCGTCTGGCCTGAGATCAATTCTAGGAGTGGGCACCTGGCCCAAGTGTTAGGAGTCGGGTCCACCCACCAGCATGTCAGAAGAAAGACCTGACCATCTACTTTGAAAAATTCATCATTAAGGGCAAGTTATTTAGACTTTCTCAGTCATTATGAAACTCCTTGGAGCACAGGTCTACTCTGAAAGACTTGGCTTGACTTGAGTCAGAACCAATTCAATTGTGACTGCATTAAGATCAGCTCCATGCAAGAGTAGAAAGAGAGAGATGGATAAAGTCCTGCCTCACCTCCTTTCCAGAGGCTCCCTATTGGATGGAGCAAAAAAACACATACTGGGAAGGAGACCAGAGGCACTCCATTGGGCTAGAGAAGTCGGGGAGCCTTGTGAAAAGGACAAGTCTTTTTTTTTTTTTGGGGGGGGGGCATCACTGCTTTCTGGCAGTGGGAGTAGGAGGCCCAGCCCCACTGCTGGAATTGAACCTCCGTCCCAGTGGGCTGCAGTCCCGCGCACAACCACTACGCCACCGGGGCTCAGCCCAAGGACAAGTCTTTAAGAATCTGCAGAACTTACGTGATAACACATCTCTGGTTGTAGAGCAGCATCTTATCGACAGAGGTCAAGTGACGTAAAAGGATACATAATACCATCTTTTGTGTGACTTGAAAGTTTACAGAGCATGTCCAGTGAACAATTCATAAACAAATTTTTTATTACTTTGATGGTAGCGCCCACAATGCAATGACACTCTTCCCACTTCCTTCCTGTGTTCATTGTCATTTTTGGTTGAGTTGAAGGGAGAAACAAATCCAGGAAGATTGTATATATATATATATATATATATATATATCCAGTACCAGTTCATAAATCTCTCTTCAGACTCGCACAGCACATATGATGATGCAGAACGGAGGAAGATCACAGGCCGGTGGGTGCAGTCTTATGGACCCAATGCCAGCGGAAGCATCTCATCACTGATGTGGGGTTTCTACATGGCTCCTCCAGCTGAGTGTGTCTCCTCAACAGGAAGGTGAAACAGAGAAAGCATGTGGCCCACCTCCAGGGAGACAGAGAGGATGTTTCCAAAATCCTTATGAGAAGGCCACACCCACAAGGGGGGCATCATTAGATTGTCAGGTTAGACTCTACCTCCAGACCTATTTATCAAGTTGACATGAGATTATGTAACTACCACAACTGTTTCCACTCATCCTTCTTCCCTGCCCCTTTCAGTCTTCCAAGCTTTATCCCTGAACATAGGCGATGCTTTTGATTTCATATGCTTAATTGTTTGAAGGAGTCCATGCCTTCCAGGTGTTGTTATTCACCCACTAGACCTGTCCATTAGGCTAAAGTTGATCCATTGGTGCATTAGTCCGGGAAGACTAAAGAAACAAATTCATAAAGAAGCATATGGATATAAGGGAAAGGTTTATATACAATGGAACATTGAGAAAGCATCCCAACCCACTCCAGTCCAAGGTCATAAGACTGATATTAGCCTGAAACCAGTATATAAAGTCTCCTTCAAACTCATGAAGCATGTGCAATGACACCAGAACAATCACAGGGCAGTGGGTGCAGAGTCTTGTGTATCCAGTGGCAGTAGAAGCCGTCCCGGCTCTGGCAGGGTGTGGCGGGTATGTACCTATGTCAATTTCATGATTAAGATGTAAGGGTGAAGTCTAGCCTGTTAATCTGGAGATAGCCAATGAGGCCTCTGTATGGGCATGGCTTTATCCTGAGAATTTTGGGGAGTCTCGTGGTATTTCTCAATTGGAGAAGAGAGACTTGACAGAGTCTCCAAGATGATGAACCACTGATAAGACAAGATAGCAGTGTCCGAGGAACTGGAAGAGCTGGAGGAGATGCCACACAGCCTTACCCTGATGGAACCAGACCTCTGAAGTCAGAAAAGCCACAGAGCCAGCACTCTGAACTCACTAGCCTGTGACTTCGTGAGTCAGAAGGAGACTTTATAGATTGGTATTAGACATATGGGCTAATCTCGGACTTATGACTTTGAACTGGACTGGGTTGGGATGCTTTCTCAATGTTCCATTCCTCTTGTTTGTAAACCTTTCCCTTATATCCATATGTGTGTCTATGAATTTGTTTCTCTAGTCTACCCAGACTAACAAACAGGGGTCCCCTCATGGCTCCTTGTTTCCAGGGCTCAGCGTCCATCAGCAGTATCCATTGGCGGCAGAAGCATCTCAGCGCTGGCAGGCGTCTCCTGTGGCTCCTTGGCTGTCTCTGGATTGACAAGCTGACTTCACCCCTACATTCCCAATCATGACATTGGCACACAGGTACGTGACTGCCACAATTGTGTATGCTCCATTTCAGGGTAATATTCTCAAAAATCCTACCAGTTCCTATCAAACGAGTTAGCCTGGTCTTTTCTAAGATTGTCTTTTGTTCCACAGCTTTAACTCACACTGATCCCTTGTCAGAACCCTCATGGTGGTCATTGGGTACTATCTCAGGATTGTGGCGGCTACATCTTCCATTCGTCCTTTAGATCAGAGGTTTCCATGCATCTGTCACTTTCTTTACTTTTCTTTGCTGCGGACAGGGAGAGGCAATTAGTTGCAGCTTAGATGATCGCCCACAAGTTTTTAAGATCTCAGAGGCTACTCATCCAAGCAGGGTGGAGCACATTGTTTTTGCAGACTTGGTTCCACCCACTGAGTTCCGTGTCCCTTGTGACTGTGCCTCCTAAGCCTCCAGGCCCAGTGATTCATTCCCTCGGGGATTAGTTAGGGCTAAAAAGTTTACATTCCTTTGCTCCTGGTTTGCTGTATTATATACATGGATATATTTACAGGACATACTAATATGTATACAGAAATATTTTCCCTGCCAAATTCTCATGTGATTTTGAGTGGAGAGCCCTCATTTACTCATCCATGCTCATTTTGCCTATTTATCCACTTGTAGATTCTTGTTTATTATTACTGATAATGCCAGATCGTGGGTATAGTCGTATTGGCCTTTACTGTCTATGGCTCTTGTGTATCTCCTTTTTTTCCTTTTCATGAAGAAAAAAATTGGATTATCATTGCATTATAGAGCTAGAAGGGACCTTAAAAGTAACCCACTGTGACAAGAGGAAAGTAAAAGGAAATAGAGGAACTATGAGGCAAATGGCATTTATAGAGGTCTAAATACAGGCATGTACATATGTAAATATATTTATATAGGATGATGGGGAAATAGACCTGTTGTGTATATTTATAGGTTTAGTACTAGGGTAGCAGATGGACATTGGGCTTTCACTCGAGTACTCCCTCGGAAGAACACTTTCTTCCATTAAACCGGCATTCCATGATGTTCATCATGATCACTGAAGATGAAGCAGGTGCGTAAGCAAAAGTGGTGAAGAAAGCTGATGGTGCCACATAGCTGAAGCACACCACATAGATGAAGCACACCAGCCTGTGTGATCATGAGGTGTCCCTGGGATCAGGGATCAGGTATCAAAGAACATAAAATAATGTCATTATGAATGAGGGGGAGTGCAGAGTGGAGACCCAAAGCCCATCTGTAAGCAACTGGACATCCTTTTCCAAAAGAGACACAAGGAGGAGACAAGCCAGTCAGGGTGTAGAATAACACCAATGAAACATATAACTTTGCTCTAGTTCTGTAATGCTTCCTCCTCCCCCTCCCCACTATTATGATCCCAATTGTACCATACAAATCCATTAGACCAGAGGGTGTACACTGGTACACATTAGAGCTGGAAGCACAGGAAATCCAGGACAGATAAACCTTTCAGAACCAATAGTAAGAATAGAGATACCAGGAGGGGAAGGGGAAGGTGCGGGAGAAACAGGGAAATAACCGATTACAAGGATCTACATATAGCCCCCTCCCTAGGGGAAGGACAACAGAAAAGTGGGTGAAGACATGACAAAATAATGGTAATTTATAAATTGTCAAGGGCTCGTGGGAGGGAGGGAGGGGGAAAATGAGGAGCTGATACCAAGGGCTCAAGCAGAAAGCAAGTTTTGAGACTGAGGATGGGAACAAATGTACCAATGTGCTTGACACAATGGATGCATATATGGATTGTGATAAGAGTTGAATGAGCCCCCAATAAAATGATTCTTTTAAAAAAGTAACCCACTGCAATTTCCTGTGGCCAAAGGTATCCTGCTTTCCCCTAACTCAGTCACTGTGTGATCTTAGGCAAATTGTTTACTCAAGGCCTTGGTTTTCTTATTTGTAGAATGGGGATGACAATAATTATCCCAACTGCATTGGAGGAATGTAGGCTGTGAGGAATATATGTGTAGACTCTATTTACAACCTATAACTACTATCATATATTGCCCAATAAATAAAGACTATTAACATCACCACCATCACGCTCACCATCACTATGGCATCACCACCATCATCATTTCACCTTCACTATCATCATGACTATGATCATCATCACCACCGTCATCATTTCACCATCACTATCATCACGACTATGATCATCATCACCACCGTCATCATTTCACCATCTCCATTACTTGACAGCAAAGTTTCAAGACCACTCATCGCCACTGTCACCTCATCCTCTTTGCCAAGTGTTTCAAACCAGTCTCGGGAGATTGAGAGCACCTACCCATTGTGTAGTGGTGAATAAATAAATCGGACACCAGACACACAGCTTCCCCTCTGCCGTCAGTTCGGATTCTGGCTATCAGGGCAGCCTGCAGCTAGGTCAGTGGGATCAGACCACTTCGGTCTCTCTCATCCCCACCCACCCCGCACGAGATCAGAAGGTCAGAGGTAGAAGGCCCTCTTCTGTCTCTCAGGGGAGATCATCCACTGGAAGTACAAACTCTAGGGAAGAGACTCTCTTTAATCCATCAGGAAAAAAACGGATAAACAAGCGGTCTGGGGATAGTCCTGGGGTGGAGTTCCAACGTCCACAGAGGCAGACTTACACTCCTGAGGGCAGGTATTCATTCTCACCACGCAGAAGGCTCTGCTGAGTCTCCATCTTCTAGGCTTTTCTTGGCCTCACCTCATGGCCATCTTAGATAGATTACATCAGGTTTACTGAGGCGTAGTCCCCTCCCTCCCCCCCAAGGGGATCTCTGTCAGTCTGGTCATCCCCGACTCATTGGCCTCAGGTGTGGTCAGCTTTCCAAATTGTTTACTGCAAAGGGGTTTCACCACAAGCAGCCACCGCCATTACCACCATCAACATCGTCACAGAGAAGAAAACTGAAGGCTAGAGGAGTCAAGACACTTGTGTAGGGTGACTCAGAGTGCCAAGGGCAGGCTGCGATTTTTTTTTTTTTAATAAGGGTGGGCAACATTAAAAAAAAAATTCTTCCACAAGTGAGATGTCAAGAGTCTCCTGAGAAGTGCTCAGGGGTCATGGGGACTGGGACACACAGTATGTACACAAAGGCATCTTCTCTCAAGGTCATCCTTCCTGTACCTTGGTACCATTGTCCCTCATCCAGACCCTCATCATCTTCAGTTGATAACAGATGGCAATGTCCTACAGGCACCCACCTTGAGAGAGGAAGCAAATGCCCAGCTTCAGAAAGAGCTGAAAGGGGGGTGGGGAGGAGATGGGGACCGTGGTGCATGGCACACATCGGCCAAGGCTTCCTTGTTCCAAGAGGAAATGGGGAAAATCCCAGATCCTCACCCCAATCCCACAGTGGTCTCCGGCAGCATCATCATTCTCTAGCTCAACTACTGACTATACATTTTGCCAGCCGCAAATGGGGACTAAATTACAGATTGTAGCCACCAAAACTTCAGCACAGACCCACAGAACGAGGCTTGAGGGAAATTAGGTGAGGCCAAAGGGAACTCGGGCCTGGAAGGGAGGAGAAAATAAATAGCAAAGGCTGTTGGTCCACTCTCGGGTTCTCTCTCTCTCTCTCTCTCTTTCTCTCTGAGAGATGATGCACGTGAGCGCAGCTCCAAGGCTGCAGACTGCAAGACCGATTCGGGCAGGTGGCAGAGGAAGGAGAGGGGACAAGCAAGAGAGAACTCAGGATTCACGAGGGAGCCAAAGAATCTCTGAGTTATTTTACACCCAGGCCTGTCCGTAACTGGGAGATCATCTTTTGCAAGCCTTTCCACCTTTCTCTCTGTCGATCGAAGGAAGCCCGATAGGGGAGTGGGTTGTACCTTGGGCGGCTAACTGCAAGGTCAGCGGTTCAGAACCAACAGCCTGCTCCTCGGGAGAAAGAGGAGGCTTTCTATTCCCTTAAAGAGCGACAGTTTCGGAAACCCAGGGGGGCAGTTCTACCCTGCCCCAGAGGGCCCCTGTGAGTTGGCGTGGATTCGATGGCAGTGAGAGCTGTTTATCTGGAGGCTGTAAGCCTTTCCATGGATTTCATGGGGTGGGGTGGGGTGGGGGGCAGTGGGAAGGTGCAGGCTTCCATCACTCTTCCTTGGGGAACCACTGGGGGAAGAATAGCCCTGTCTTGCCTGGGCAAACAGTGTGCCTCCAATGATGTCAGTGCCGCCCCGGACGGCTTCTACAATTTGAGCTGGAGATAGGAGCACAGGAATCCCTGCCTCCCTTTCACTGGAATCTTTGAGTCCTTAGCTATAAAATCATAGAGATGGGCTGGGCTGAATTCAGAAAAGCAGCCCCCTCAGGAGCACTCAGAGACACGCACAGCCAAGGAGATACACGCAGCAGAGGAGAGAGGCAGTCCCTGTGATGCCCCCAGGGCTGCCTGGTGATGTTGGTAAAGTAAGATATGCTCTTAGTGAGAGCAGAGGGCTCAGAGGGCTTCCTGGAGGAAGAGAGATAGAAAAGGGTTTGGTGTTTGTGCTGGGCATGAGGGATAGCAAGGAGAGGGAATGGGAAAGGGAGACAGGCAGACAGACCCAGGGTGTCCAGAGGGAATAACAAGCCAGGAAAAGATCTGGAGGCTGCAGAGAGCCCCTGCCTTCAGGGCCCAGAGTAAGAATGTGGAGGAAGAAAGAGAGAGAGAGAGAGAGAGAGAGAGAGAGAGAGAGAGAGAGAGAGCACAAGGGAGACTGAAATTGCCTCATGAGGAGCAGGGACTTCCTGAGGCTCCCTCCCCATTCCCACCCCACCCCCACCCTCAGGACTCTCTAACTACTCTTCCATTGTGGGTAAGGTGTGGGAGAAAAGAGCAAGCAGATGTAAAGTGTGAGGTGAGGGGGCACAGTTCGCTATGGCATCCACGTGCGCTGCCCTCGATCTGCCTGTTGCCTCTTGGGCAGGGTGGACCCAATACCTACGAGGGACTCCTTCCCGTCTCCACGCGATGCACTCTGGTCCAAAGTCTTTGTCTGCTGGTCACTATCAGAGTGGTATTTCCCTGCTTCTCAGAAAGAACTCTCATCAGTACTGAGGCCTCGCAGACCCTGCTGGGTACTGTTCTTCACCCCTTCTGCCCCACCCCACCCCCACTCAAATGATGCCCACTTGGGAGCCTGGGAGTTTACAAAATGGGCTACCCATTCACGAAAATACCTTCTACCAAAATGAAAGCCATAGCCAATATACCCACAAGGAGAAGGTACTTATTGAGCAGCAGCATCGATACCTCTGAATGGGCACAAAAAGGCTATGTTGTGATTCAAATGCATTCTGTCCAGTAGTCTGGCTGCTGTGGAATGATAAGACACGCATTTGGGGGTATCGTACTAAGTACCAAAGACGAGCACTATGTAGACTTGCAATTAACCAGGCCCTGAACTCTGTGTTCTTTGCGGGTTAGCTCTTGACATCCCCCACTCCACGAGACAGGGACCCCTGTTGCCCTCTTTTATAGGTTAAAGACGGAGGTGGCTTTGAGGCAATCACATAACTTGCTCAAAACCATTCCGCTAACAAGAAGCTGAGTCGGGATTCTAATCTTAACCTGAATTAGGAACTGTTTCAGGGTCATTGTTTCACAGGTGGAAAAACTGAGGCTCCAAGAGGACAGGAGACTTTCCCCAGGTCACACACCTCATCTGTTTGCCCCTTCTTTTCCAAGGTACTCAGTCATTTATCCAGGGCTTACTGTGTATCAAGTCCTGTCCTAGCCACAGTCTTCGGGGCGCCTCTTCTGAATGCTTCCAGTCCCTCACTGGTCTTCCTGCCTTCAGTCTCTCCTCTCCAGCCCACCTGCACCCAGAGGGGCCCTGGTGGGATCAAAGCCACCTTACAAACCCAGCAGGCTTTGCATTGCCCCGGAAGCACCCTGGATCCATCAGTTTGTCATTCTGTTTCACCTCAACATGGCGCCACCCTTAATCTTCATGGCAACATTCAAGCATCTCCCCCACTCCAGTCACCATGCCAACCTGTGACTACCTGTGCCTACCTTTCCTACCTGTGACTCTGCACACTTGGCTCTTACTTCTTACAATGCCTTCCCTGTCTCCCATTGTAAAACCTCCCTTGGCAGACAACACTGGAGATAGTGTGGGAATTGTCCCCGAAAACACAAAGTGTGTGCAACAGAACAGCAAGGAGAGCAGAGCAAGGAAGGAGTACCCAAAACACACTTTGGGGCCAGGGCATGACACTCCATCAAACTAGCCCGGAAAATACTCCTAAAGGCCAACAAACAGACATTGAACTATTTTCAGACTTTTCTTTTTCTGTTTGTTCATCATTGGTTTTTTTGTTGTTGTTTTCTTTTCTTTTGATGTTTTGTTTTGCTCTGTCTTGGTTTTATGCATATTGTTATCTCTGCAGGTTTACTTAGATAATATAGGCCAAATAAACAATCTGAATAAGAAAATAACAGTATTGACAGTTGGGGGTGGGGGGAGTGTCCATGGGAGAGGGAAAGAGAGGAGGAAGGAAGTGGTGTTTACAAATCCAGGGACGAAGGAACAAGTGATCCAAAATCGGTGGCAAGGAGGGTGGACAAGGCCTGGTAGGGCTTGATCAAGGGCAATATGACCAAGAGAAATTGCATGATAGTAGGACAAGAGGAAAGTAAAAGGAAATAGATGAAAGAACGAGAAGGCAAAGGACATTTACAGAGATCTAAATATAGGCATTGCCAGCCAACCTTTTGGCTGAGCCCCGGTGGCACAGAAGTAGTGTGCGGAACAGCAACCCACGGGGTTAACAGTTCAAATCCAGCAGCAGCTCTCCAGGAGCAAGACTGGGCCTCCTACTCCCACCAGGGCAGTGGTGTCCATAAAATAAATAAATAAATAAATAAATAAATAAATAAACAAATGCACATATGTAAATATTATATACATGTGTAAATTTACATGTGTAAATTTTGTATATGTTGATGGGGAAATAGATCCATGTGCATATATTTATAGGTTTAATATTAAGGCATCAGATGGGCATTGAGTCTTCACTCAAGTAAGCCCTCAATGCAAGAAAATTTTGTTCTATTAACCTGGCATTCCATGATACTCACCTTCCTAACATGATCACTTAAGACAAAGTGGGTGCACAAACAATGTGGTGAAGAAAAGGATGGTGTCCAGCTACCAAAAGACATAAAGTCTGGGGTCTTAAAGGCTTGAAGGTAGACAAGCGGCCATCTAGCTCAGAAGCAACAAAGCCCACATGGGTGAAGCACATTAGTCTGTATGATGACAAGGTGTCGAAGGGATCAGTTATCAAAGAACAAAAACTCCTATCATCACTGTGAATGAGGGGGAGTGCCTCTTACAGAGGGTCACGGGGAGGAGACAAGTCAGTCAGGGTGCAGTGTAGCAATGATAAAATATAATGTTGAAACATAATGATGACGCATATAATGTACCTCTAGTTCTGACATTCTTCCTCTACCCCGCTATCTTGATCCCTATTCTATTTTACAAATCCAGCTAGATCAGAACATGTACACTGGTATAGATAGGAACTGGAAACACAGGGACTCCGAGATAGATGATCCCTTCAGGACCAGTGGTGAGAGTGGTGATAGCAGGAGTCTGGACTAAAGGTGGGGTAGAAAGGGGGAACTGATTACAAGGATCTACATATAACCTCCTCCCTTGGGGATGGACAACAGAAAAGTGAGTGAAGGACGATGTCAGACAGTGTAAGACATGACAAAATAGTAATAATTTATAAATTACCAAGGGTTTATCAGGGACAGAGGGTGGAGAGGGAGGCAAAAAATTTGGAGCTGATACCAAGGGCTCAAGTAGAAAGCAAACGTTTTGAAAATGATGAGGGCAACAAATGTACAAATGTGCTTGACACAATGGATGGATTGAGAAAAGAGTTATGTGAGCCCCCAATAAAGTCAATAAAATGACTTAAAAGAAATAAATAAAACAAAAACCTTCCATTGGCTCCAGGTAGAATGAATGGTGCTGACCAGTCATGGGCACCATTGAGGACTCCGGTCCAGCAAAGATCGCACTCTCTTTGTCTCACAGGGAGTTGGGTGGCCACCTGTGTCCACTGTTTGGTGGAGAGTAACTCAAACACAAGCAACTGTGTCTGAGTTGCTGACTTCTGGCAGAGTCTTTGCGTGGCGCAAATGGTTAAAGTGCTCAGCTACAATCCAGGCATTAGAAGTGTGGAAGGTTACCAAGAGGCAGATGGAAGAAAGGCCTGGTGATCTACTTCTGAAAGGAGTCCAGCTCTCCTCTGATACACATGGGATGGCTGTGAGTCAGAATGGACAGGGCAGCAAGGATTTTTTTTTTTTTTGCAGGACTGATGGGGATGGATGGGAGAGGTTCTCTATAAACCCAAACCAAACCCACTGTCATCCATTTAACTCGAGTTCACAAGGGATTCTTGATAGGGTTTCTAAGACGGTAAATATTTACAAGAGTTGATAGCTTCATCGTGCTCCCAGAGGGCAGCTGGCTGGTCAGAACCACCAACCTTTCCCCAACCTTTAAAAATCAAACTCGATGCCATCAAGTCAATGCCAACTAATTCACAGTGACCCTACAGGACTGGGTAGACTAGACCCATGGGTTTCTGAGCCTTTGACTTCATGGCTATAGAAAGACCTGTCTTTCTCCGGAAGGAGGAATATTTGGGGATTTCCAGCTGCTGACCTTGAAGTTAGCAGCCCAACACGTAACCACTACGCGACTAGGGGTTCACCCAGTGCTACAGAGAGGTACTATATATTTTTTAAATTTTATATCTGCACCCATGGCCTCAGACCTATCCATGATCATTCAACAGGTGTCGGATGACTGGACCGTGTTCGGTTTGATTATACACAAAACTTCCTTGATTTGGTGCTGCCACAACAATCACTAAGAACAAAATTAGGAACCCATTAAACAGTTGAGAAAATGGAGGTGCCTAAGAACTTGTCCACATGTGCACACTGTGGGAAAGGCCGCACTGGGGCGGCCCACATCCCCTGACCCAGAGGCCTCTCACTTGACCACCACGTTACTGCTGTCACCCAGTGTGCTCTGCACGTGGTGCTTGTCATGGCACATGTCGTCTGGCACAATGATGGGGGCACAAGCAGGGGAGGTGTCCACAGCACAGAATCTGAGCATCCTGACCCTGCTTCAGCACTCTGTCTGCAGGAGGCTTCCTGCCACCAGCCATGCCCAGGGCAGGCCCTTACTGCTGGGCAGCCTAGAGAGAGCATGAGACCACCCAGCAGCAGACCCACTGCTGCCTCTTCCCGCCCGCCTCCTCTGTGCACAACCGAGGGACAGAGGCAGGGTGGAGGTATAAAAATAGACAGAAAATCAAATGAGTAGCGTGGGGGGAAGGTTTGGGGGGGTATGTCAGTCCAGGAATTTGGAGGGGAAAAATGCCCATAATGGCATATTTTCCAGCAGTGAAAAACATTAAGACCCACTTTAAAAATGTAGTTCTCACCACAGCTATTCCTGGACGGTGGCCCAGAAGAGCAGCCGGGCGTATGACTGACACCCTCCACCCATGCTTCGCTACTCCTGGCTGTCTGTCTCTGTCTCTGATGTCCTCCTCTCTGTGCTCATCCTCTGCACAGCCTTCCCGGACACATGCCCCCAGTCTGCTACAGTGGGCACTGACAGACAGGTGGGACCTCAGAGACCCACCACCATGCCCACCCCTCATGTAAGCACAGATGTGACTGAGGAGAAGAGAAGGAGCCTGTTCAAGGCTCAGATCTGTAGCAGCAGGCCCAAAACACACCCTCCAGTCTGTATTCCGATTCATAGGACCCCATCCTTCCATCTGCCAGCCCCATCCTAACACACGCTCACGTACATACGCACAGGCCCAGGTGTGAACATAGAGACGTGCATGTGTATCCTACACTTGTATTCTGGCAGATGCACATACATGGGATACCCAACACATACACACAACACACTTGAGTGGACACATTCAACTTATGTTCATCTGCACATACAAGCACATCTCCCGGGGCAGCATAAAACTTAAGCAGGGTCAGTGCCAGGGATGCTGATGCAGATTTTCTCTGCATGATCTAGAGGTGTGAACCTGCTTGGGTCAGGCTGCTGCAGCTCCAGTTCTCCGCTCTGTAAAACAGCACCGCCATCCTTGCCTCCCCTAGGACCCCGGTGAGAAGGCCAAGAGAGGAGCTGAGAAACCAAGCCATCCTGCCTTCCTCTCTCCAGAGTCGGTGACTCAGCAGCTCAGTGGGCCAGGGAGTTCAGTTTCATGTCTCTCTCTGCCACACTTAGCATCTGTGTGACTCTGGATCAGAAACGGATCCTTTCTGTGCCTCCTCTGCGCTAAGAGGATAATCGGAGAACTTTCCCCATGGGGTCTGAGATTACGGGTTAAAGGAACTCATGCCGGCAAGGTTCTTAGCTCAGTTGATCCATTCAAAGAATATTCGTCAAATGGTTATTTTTTTAAATGCTGCATGAAAAAAAAATGCTGCATGAGTGAAGAAACATTACTGGGAGGGAATGTGATAGACCAGATTTACTCCACCCTGATAGGGACAAGTGGTCTCTTCTAGATTGCTTAAGCAAAGGATATCTTCTGGCCTCTTTTAGTCTCAGATTCTCTCAATTCACCAGGGATGCCCAGAGCTCCCTGCATCCCATCTACCCTGCCTAGTTCTCTGTCTGTCGGGGAGGGAAAACTCTCTGCCTCTCTTGGAGAATAACCAGCACAGGTCTTCAGCTCATCAGCCAGAGCACTTAAGCACTTAAGAGCAGAACAGGGCCTGGGTTGGGAGGGATGGGATGAAGGGGCTGCTGCAGGGGAGGCAGCCCCTCCACACACAGCTGTGGGATTTATACAGCGTCTGTGTCCTGCCTCCGCAGGCAGCAAGCCCGACTGCAGGAAACTACTGTCTTCCAGGCCAAGAGGGGCTCCGGTGCTGCGCGGTCCCTCTCCGTGAGTCAAATGGTCTGGGACTACAGTCTAGCAGCGAGGATGACACTCTCCAGAAGGACATTCCTCACCACCCACCTTGTGGTCTCCAGAGCATCAGAGCCAGCAGAAATCCCTTGGATCCCAAGCCTGGATAAAATACCACCGCTACCCTAAGAATCCCAATGCTAAAGATAATAATTGGTAACTTATCCACAGCCGTGGGGACCATTCTGACTCATAACAATCCGACAGGACGGAACAGAAACTCCCCAGAGGGTTTCCACGGCAGTAATCTTCACAGAAACAGACCACCACCTCCTCGTGTCGAGCAGCTGCTGGGCTATGCTGTCCTCAGGCGAGCAGCTGAGCCCGTCCACCACTGTGTTGCTGGAGGTCCCTAATTATTGCCAACCCTTCCTGGATGTCACTTCGAGGACTAAGGTGCACCTGACCCAAACTGTGGTCTCTTCGAAGCAGGGTCTTTTCATTGGCACATGAAAGCTGGACAATTGTGTTAGACAAGGGTCTCCAGAGAAACAAAAACCAGGACACTAATAATTCTCTTTATATATTTAGATAGATAGAAGGATATATAAGATAAGAAATAAACAGTTAACTAATCTATAAAGCAATACAAATGGCTCGGTGCAATTCACTTATGTAAGACAGCTAGAAGACTGGCAGCCCTTGGAGTCTTGAGGGCCACTGAGTAGTCCCTCTGTAGAGCAATTCAGACTATCTGACCACAAACAGCAAAGCAGATCACCAACAGTCAGCCAGATGACAGTGCCCAACAGTCCCCAGCTCAAGAGATGTATATTCCAGGAGAGTGGCGAAGCAGGGCTTGAGGGAACCTCAACTCACAGCAACACAATCCACTGATTAGGTGTCCCACATGTAGTGTGGCTTGGAGAATGAAGCACAGGCTTGGAGACTGAGGCACAGCCGGCTGGTCCAAGATCCAAGAGCAAGAAAACCAGGGTGGGGCTCACCAAGCCATTTCTATATCCACCCTTCAATTGATCTCATGTGTTCATTAGCCATGTTGTAACAACAGACCTACCTATCATCTTTGGCCATGTTGGCACAACAAGCTTACCTACAATGCATAGGGAACTTGATCACGGTGCTGGTGAAGGCTATGGGAAGCAGCATGGGCTGCCAAAAGAACATGCCAATCTGTCTGCAAGGATAAACAGTGAGGCCGCTCCTTGGCAGGGAAGACACCAAGGTTGCTTCTCACAGGTGATCAGAAGAAACCAGTCCTTGGAGAAGGACATGATGCTAGATAGGGGTCTATGAAAGAGAGGAAGACCCTCAAGGAGCTGGACTGGCACAAAGGCGAGCACCATGGGCTCCGTGATGATAATGACTGCCTGGCCGAGGGCCAGTCAATGCTGCGCCCAGGCACATGGAGGTTCTCAATGCATCAGACTCAACTCAATGGCACCTAACATCAAGAGCAGTGCATATATACTGGACGGTGGGTAGGCACAGTGTAAGCTCTGCATGCCGATTCATAGCAACCTACCTGAGAGATATTAGAGATAGTAGTATGACATCCAGCTTACAGACAAAGCACAACTGGTCCCAAATGGCACAGCAAGTACGAGGCAGAAATGGACTTTGAAAGACAGTGGCGGGCTGAGCCCCGGTGGCCTTGGAGGTTCAAATGCAGCAGTGGCTCTCAGGAGCAGCGCTGGGTAGCCCCCACAACCACCAGAGAAAGTGATGTCCCCCGAACCCCCCCCCCCCCCCCCCAAAAAAAGAAAGACAGTGGCTACTTGAGAACTCCTGCTTCGGGCTTTGTCTACCCAGGCATTCACTGGCCTTGCTATCTCTAACTATTTCTAAGTAGATTTAGCTTTTGTTTCCAGTTTGGAAAGCCCGCATGCAAAAAGCGCCGGGCTCCAAATGAAGAGCACAGACTTCCGAGCCCATCATGCAATCATTGGGTAGCACTGAGCCTCTAGCAAATGTTCTTCTTCTCTCCGAGCCTCGGTTTCCTAGCATAGCCATCGCTACCTCGGAATGGGGTTCTGCAGGTAAAATCAGGACATGAAAGCAAGACCCCCAGATGAAGACACACTCACAGCTGACATTTAGTCAATGTTAGTTTCCAGTCCCTATTTTGGGGCAGAGATTACAAATGTGGGTGGAAGACAGATATGTTCTCCTGTGGGTGAATTGTACAATGGAACTCATACCAAGTTACGAAAGCATTTGTCTTATGTCTACTTTCTGTCATTACAAGGTAGTATGGTTGATTCTCTTGGAGTTCATGGATAAAGGAGATGAGAAGATGAAAAATCACACACAATAAGCTGCACACATGCAAACAAATCCAAACGTATTTCTATTGGTTGTGGATCATATCACAGGAGTTATCTCTGTTAAGATCACGAGGAACACAGTCAACTGACCACTACAGATGAGAAAACAGACTTTGAGAGGGGCGAGTCCCATAACAAGCTCTCATCAGGGGAACTTAAGTTAGAATTTAGGCCATCTGACTGCAGTCTGTTGTGTTCCCATCTCATGAGGTGTGTGTGTGTTTGTGATGTCTCAGAAAAGAAAAGAAATAACAGAACATATTACCTCTCTTCCTTAGTTATACATATGCGATACATCAAGAAAAAATAACCACATAATCCAATAGAAGGAAATATCAGTTTCAGTTTATGAAACATGCTATCCACTGAGATCTACTGGAAGTCAGCCACAGCATTGACCATGCACTTCTTGCCTGCCAGGCCCTGTGCATGCTAGCTTCATCATACAGTATCTCTTCTAATGAATCCTGACAATAGTCCAGAGAAGGTCATGCAGCACCTTAACGAATGCTTCTTGTATCCCTAATATATGCTATAAATTGTTATGAACAATTGTTGGAAGCAGACTTCATTATGGAAGTTTTCTAAACCAGAGATTTATAGTTTTCTAGACTTACAGAAGGCCTGGAGGGAGGAAACTCCCTAGGGTAGAAATGCTGGTGTTCCTTGCTTTCCAAGCAGTAGACTTAGACTTGATTCCCAGCAGAGCCACCAGTTGTTGGTAGAGGCATGAGTTTTGCTAAGATGCTGAACTTCCAGACTAACATGGACTATGAAGAAAGCCCTGCTGATCAACTTCAGAAAACCAACCAAGGAAAACCCCATTTATCATAGTGGCCCCTCGAGTCAAGGGCCAACTTCACAGCAGCTAACCACAACCATGACCTTAAGCACAGAGGCTGCTGTTGCAACACACACAAATAGATGAGTTCAGAAATGGAAAGACATGGCATTCCTCGCTATGTTGGGGGGGTTTGGTAGGGGCTTCAGGGGATGGAAGAGCATTTCGATACAACTGGATGGAAAAGGAGGAGAGTCACCTTGGTAGTGAGCTGTGGTCAGGGTTCTGGTCTTAATTAATATATGTTGCGTACATGAATTGGGGCTCAGAGGAGAAAGAAATATAGACCAAAGAAAAATGAATGAATAACCAATGGGAAATCTTTTTAAAAGTTGATGCCAAAGCAGAGTAAGACAGGTAAAGGAACTGCTGGGAGTGGTGCCAGAGAGTTACAGAGAGGAGGGAGCAGATGCCGGCAGGGGTGTCTTCAGAGTATGAAGCAAGCCCGACAGGAAGAAAAGAGAAGGGGAAAGGAAGGAAGCTTGGGTAGAAATTACGGCAGATGATGAAGTGCATCTTGGCCAATTCAAAGAGAGTTCCAACACACGGTGGCCCACACCAGAGAATGGGACTGAAAGCAGCAGGCCCTAGCACAACGGTTCTTAACCTGTGGGTCACGACCCCTATGGGGGTCAAATAATCACTTCACAGGGGTCACCTGATTTATAACAGTCGCAAATTTACAGTTGTGAAGTAGCAATGAAAAAAATTTTATGGTTGGGGGGGTCACCACAACATGAGGAACTGTAGGAAACAGTCGCAGCATGAGGAATGTCGAGAACCCAAGGACAAAGACTGTGCTTCTTTGTGAGCTGTGGCTGTGTGGGGAGAAGCTTGCATTCAGCTCAGACATGGGAAGATCCCGAAGGTGCTGCGACTGGAGGTGGCCAGCTCCCTTCACGTCTTGCAGCAGGCGCTCCCTGGAAGCAAGTGTCTGTCGATTGCAAAACTTTACAACCTCCTCTCAAATCTTTTCATTTTCCCATTAGACTAGATTCAGATACAGTAAAATGCACCCAAAAGACTTACTCCATCTGTGTCCTTGGGGTCGACTCTCCCCGAGTCATGTGTTGAGTGCTTTCCAACCTGACATGCTCATCTTCCAGCATTACCTCCGGCACTGTTCTACTGCCACCCAAAGGTTTTCAACGACCAATCGTTTTGCAGAAGCCATTCACCACGGCCTTCTTCCTTTGGGAACCATCCTTTGTTGAGGAGGAAAGACTCAAAATGAGATTAAAGAAAGATGCAAGCATCCACTAATAATTGGAATGGAGACAGTAGAAAGGATGAAGCGTGGAAAACTAGAAGTTGCCAGGAATGAAATGGAATGCTTGAAGTTCAGTATTGTAGGCATTCATGAACTGACATGGATTGATGTTGACCATTTTGAATTGAATAATCATATGGTCTCCTACACAAGGAACAATAAATGAAAGATGAACAGCATCACATTCGTCGTCAAAAGAAACATTTCGAAATCTAACTTGAAATGTGCTACTATCAGTAATATGACAATACCCAAATGTCTTCAAGGAAGAGTAGTTCACAGACCATTAAACAGATTTACATACCAATCTCTAAAGCCAAAGATGAAGAAACTGGAGAGATTTATTAACTTCTGCAGTTTGAAAATGATCACATCTGCCATAAATTTATACTGATAACTAATGCTGATTTCCAAAGGTAAAAACAAAGAAGAATAAGTAGTTGGGAAATAGAGCCTTGTACAGACATGTTGCTAAAGATAATATGATAGAATTCTGCAAGGCCAATGCATTTTTTAAACACCATGAGTGGCAGCTATACATATGTACCTCACCAGATGAATATACAAGAGTAAAATCATCTACAGATATAGAGAGAGACGATGAAGATGTTCAATATCAGTCAGAACAGGAGTCAACTTGGGAACAGACCATCAATTACTCAAATGCAAACTCACAAAGAAACTGAAGAAAACGACATCTTTGAGAGTCCAAGTGTGGCTGTGAGTATCTCTCATCTGAATTTAGAGACTGTCTCGAATATAGACTTGAGGCGTTTCATAAAACCAGATGTGCTGTGGGATGACATCAATAGTATCACACATGAATTAAAAATATACATTTTAAAAGAACAAAATTAATATCAGGAAAGACTCTGAAACTTACTCCTGAAGGTAGAGTAGGTAAAGCATAAGAAAAAAAATAATAAAGTATAAAAACTGGTCTGAGCCCCGGTGGCATAGTGGTTGTGTGCGGGACTGTGGCCCATAGGGTTGACGGTTCAAATTCAGCAGCAGATCTCCAGGAGCAAGAATGGGCCTCCTACTCCCATCAGGGGGCAGTGATGCCCACAAACAAAGTGTGAAAACTGAACAAAAGATTGCTGAAGATAAGGGTGCTACAGCAAAGTGTGGTGAAGAAAGGAAATGGTGCCCAACTATCAACTGGAATAGAGCGTATGGGATCTTAAAGGCTTGTACTAAACAAGCAGTCATATAAGTGAGGAGTCAATTAAGTCCACGTGGAAGAAGCCTGCCAGCTTGTATGATTCAAAAATGAGAGTAACAGGGGCTGAGCCCCAGTGGTGTAAATGGTTGAGTGCGGGACTGTGGCCTGCAGGCTTGGCGGTTCAAATCCAGCGGCAGCTCTCAGGAATAGCACTGGGTAGTGACCACGACCACCAGAGGCAGTGATGCCCCCACCGAAAAAAAATGAGAGTAACAAAATTCAAATATGACGAAGGGAAAAGTATCAGAGCTAAAATTATGAACACCCAATTGGTAGAAGGCTATGGAGGGCAGTGGGAACCCAAAAGCCATCCACAGAGTAGCTAATTAGTTTAAGCTGATGGCAGACACCCCACCCCCACGAGCCACAGGCAAGTGTCTCAAACAACCTTATTATTTGAAGAGATCACTGTAATCTTGATTATGCTGGATCAAACTTGAACTTAGTCAGTTGGTCTCCATATTGACCCTAGGTTAATTTGTTCTATGTGCCAGTATCTCTTGCGTGTTCCATGACAAAAAGGTCTTCCCTGTTTTTTTTAAATACTGATCTAGCTGAGAAGCAACAAAGCCCAGATGGAAGAAACATACCAGCCCGTGTGAACATGAGATGTCAATGGGATCAAGTATCAGACATCAAAGAACAACAAAAAAATCATATCATTGTGAATGAGGGGGAGTGAGGAATGAAGACCCAAAGCCCATCTGTAGACAACTGGACATCCCCTTACAGAAGGGTAGTGGGGAGGAGATGAGCCAGTCAGGGTGCAGTATAGCACTGATGAAACATACAACTTTCCTCTAGTTCTTTAGTGCTTCCTCCCCCTCCCCCACTCCCAACACCCTGCCCCATGATCCCTATTCTGCCTTACAAATCTGACTAGACCAGAGGATGTACTCTGATAAGATCAGAGCTGGAAACACAGGGAATACAGGACAGATAACCCCTTCAGGACCAATAATGAGAGTAGCAATACCAGGAAGGGAAGGGGAAGAGAGGTTAGAAAGGGTGAACCGATCACAAGGATCTACATATAACACCTTCCCTGGGGGATTAACAACAGAAAAGTGAGTGAAGGTAGTCATTGGACCAGTGCAAGACAAGACAAAATAATTATAACTTACAAATTATCAAGGGTTCATGAAGAAAGGGGTGGAGGGAGAAAGAAAATGTTTTGAGAAAGATGGCAACAAATGTACAAATGTGCTTGACACAGGGATATATGTATGGATTGTAATAAGAGCTGTACGAGTCCCCAATAGAATGATTTTAAAAAGAAAAAAAATAGAAGGGTGGTCTTTTTACCTTACTCGTTATTTGTATTTTTATCTTTATATTATTACTATTTTATCCTTATCACTTTATTTCGATTCTATTCTTTATTGTTTCCCAGTTTGTGAAGCACAGAAGTGGATGCATGGAGATAACAGATGGAAGGTTTATAGTGAAGGTGGTAGATGGCTATGGAGGGCAGATAAGACGGGTAAGGGGATTTGGGGAGTTAACAGTGAACGCAGGAGGGGGAAGGGAGCACTAGAACTGATAGTGATAACAAACTCATTTTAAAGGTGATTTAACCATGGAGTATGTATGTGTGTGTATGTGGGGAGGGGCATTCCTAAAATTGTTTGTAGCAATGATTTTATAATTCTTGATATGAATTGTATGATAGTGGATTAGCTACTAATAGGAATGTTGGGATGGAAAGTGATTCATTTGTACTGTGACTGAGAAAATAAACTGTACAGAAGATTTCAAATGGAGGCACTAGGAGAAATTGAAAGTATTATAATAAATGTGCAAAGACATGAAGTTAGAAATCCCCAAAGAAAGCATCTGCTCTGCATTTCTCATGCTGCACTAACTAAAGAAAAATTTTTAGTCCACAGTAGTAATATCGAAGGATTCTATGAGCGAAACAACTGAATGACATAGGAAACATCAAAAGAAGGTAGTTCAAATGAAGCATCAAAAGAATACATAGCTACTATCAAAAATAATTGGATAGCTATTCAACCATTTCAGGAGGGAACATATGATCAAGAACCCAAAAGTATCGAAGGAAGAAATTCAAGTTGCACTTAAGACAATGGAGCAAAACAAGGGTCCACGAGTTGACAGAATACCAATTGAGATATTTCGACAAACATTGGAACATTGGAGGCAACATTGGAAGTGATCATTCATATATGCCATTTTATTATTATTTGGGGGGCATCACTGCCAATATACGTCAACATATTTGAAAGATCAACTAAGAATAGATTCACATACATATCTATTTGGGGGTGGGAGGGGAGATGATCCAGTTGACAGCAGAAATTATCAAGCAATACAATTCATATTATATGAGAGTAAAATTGTGCTGAAGACAATTCAAGAATGACTGAGGAAATACATCGACAGGGAGATGTTAGAAATTCAAGTCAGATTCAGACGAGGCCACAGAACCAAGGATAGATAGATCTTGGCTGAAATCAGAGAATATGTGTAAACATCAGAGAATATCTGTAAACATCTGAAATCACAGCTGTTTACCTGTGTTTTGTTGACTATGCAAAGACATTTCACTCTTTGGATAACACTGTGAAGAATGAAAACTTCGGAACATTTTATTGAAACCTGTGCATGAACCAAGATCTAGGCGTTTGACTAGAACAAGGAAAAATTGTGGCTTAAAATCAGGTATGTGTCAAGGTATCAGGTTCACTATACTATTCCATCAATATGATGACCAAATAATCCAAGAAACCGAACTATATGAAGAAGAACATGCATCAAAATTGGAGGAAGACTTATTCACAACCTGTGATGTGTAGATGGCACAACCTTGCTTGCTGAAAACGAAGGAAATTTGAAGCACTTGCTAATGAATAACAAAGACTACCACCTTCAGTACGTATTGCAACTTAATGTGGAGAAAGCAAACATTCTCCCAACTGGAACCATAAGCAACATCATGACAAACACAGTTGAGGATTTCATTTTACTTGGACTCCTAATCAATATTCACAGAAGCAGAAATCAAGAATGATGCATTGGACAAGTCTGCTGCATAAGTTTTCTGTTTAAAAGCAAAGATAGCAAGGTGTACCTGAGCTAAGCCATATTTTCAATCATCTCATGTGTGTGCATGAAAAAAATGGAAAATTAATAAGGAAGATAAAGAAATGGCAGCTTTGACACACACACACACACACATATATATATAAGGATACGGTTTATATATAAGAGGAATAGGACATTAAGAAAGCATCCCAACCCAGTTCAGTTCAAAGCCATAAGTCCAATATTAGCCCATATGCCCAATATCAGTCTATAAAGTCTTCTTCCAACTCACGAAGTCACAGGTCAATGGGTGTAGAGTCCCAACGCTGACAGAGGTCTCTCCATGGCTCCTCACTTCCAGGGCTCAGGGTCCATCAATAGCATCCAGTGGTGGTAGAAGCAACTCAGCGCTGGCAGGGATCTCCACGTAGCTTCTCCAGCTTCAGAGATCTGGTTCCAACAGGGTAAGGCCGTGTGGCTTCTCCTCCGGCTCCTTCAGGTCCTCGGACACTGCCATCTTATCCGTAGTTCGTTGTCTCTGAGACTAACTCCCAACAACTGGGGAGATAGCCTCTCATCTCCACGAGGGAAATATCGCGAGATTTCCCAGAAGTCCCAGGAGAAAGCCATGTCCACACGAAGGCCTCATTGGCTATTCAATGGTTATCTCCAGATTAACAGACTAGACTCCACTCCTATATCTCAATCATGAAATTAACATAAGCACATGACCGCCACAACCATGGACTACTTGAGAACAAATAAATCAGTCCTGGAAGAAGTAGAGTCAAAGTGCTCTTGAGAAGTAAGTATGGCAAGACTTCATCTCAAGATTGGAGACATAATTGCAAGCAGGAAATGTTCCTGAAGAAGGATATCATGTTTGGTAAAAGATCAGTCAAAAAGAGGAAGATCCACAGTGGGGTGGATTGACACAGTGGCTGCAACCATGGCTCACGTGTCGCAACAACTGTGTGGATGGCACAGAGCGGGTCAGAGCTGTGTTTGCTCTGTGCTACACTGGGGGGATGAGTCAGAACTGACATGAAGGCCACACAGCAGCAACAGCAAAGTACAGTTAATGGACAGTTTGGCAAGTTTTAACAAAGTCAGTCATGTAACCCACAAAATGAAGACATAAAACAGTTCCAATATTCCCCCCAAACTCCCTCGTGCCCCTTGTGGCAAGTTCTATCCCCAAACCCAGCTCTTGGCAACCACTGATACCATTTCTATCTATGCAGTTTTACTTTCCCCAGAATATCATATGAATGAATCACATAACGCATGGCCTTTTGAATCGGATCTCTCTTCACTTGGCATAATACATTTGAGATTCATTGTTGTCTATAGCAGTAGCATTTACCAACCCCCCCCCTTTTTTTTTTTTTTGCTGAGCAGGATCCTGTTCTGTGTATTTTCCATCGTTTGGTTATAAATTCTCCAGCTTAGGGCCATTTAAGTTGTTTCCGATTCTGAACGATTACAAATCAAGCTAAAGCAACTAGAAATCTTTGGATGCAGGTCTCTGTGGGAACACAGATTTTGTTTGGCTTGATACCTAAGAATAGCATGGCTGTGAATAACCATATTTTAATTTTCTAAGACCAAAACCCAGTGCCAACTCACAGTGACCCTACACTGTGAGTTTCAGAGACTGTAAATCTTTACAGAAGCACACTGCCTCATCGTTCTCCTGAGGAGCGGCAAGTGGGTTTGCACTGCCCACGCCGGAGCTAGAAACCCAATCAACACCTATCCCACGGCACCACTAGGGCTCTTGGCTTTAGAAGGAACTAGCAAACTGCTGCATGGAGTGGTTGTACCATTTTGCATTTCCAGCAGCAATGTCTGAATGTTCTTTCTTTTTTGTTTTGGTTTTGGGAGGGGGGCATCACTGTCTGAATGTTGTTTCTACTTGTCTCACATTCTTGGTATAGTCAGAGTTGTTTACTTTTTTTTTTTAATTCATTGAGACAAGTGTGGTGCAGTGATTCAGTACTTAACCACCAACTGAGAGGTAATCCACCAACCATTCTGTGGAAGAAGGATATGGCAGAATGCTTCTGTAAAAATTCCAGCCTTGAAAACCCTATGGAACAGTTCTACTCTGTTCTATGGGAATCAATTAGATGGCAGCGCTGTGGTAATTTCTCACTGGGGTTTTAACTTGTGTTTCCTCAATGCTTAATGGTGTGAAGAATTTTCTCATATGCTTATTTACCATTCGTGGATGTTCTTTTAAAACATTCTCAATGCTTTTTCTCATTTAAGAAAAATATCTTTTGTATTCTTCCTACTGAATTTCAAAAGTTCTTTATATGAGGGCACTTCAAAAGTTTGTGAAAAAATTCTATGATGTTTTAGTTTCTTTTTTCGTAAACTGTTTGTAGCCCCTGTATAATTGCAAGCCCTTCATCAGATATGAGGTTTGTCTTGGCTTTTGTTTGTTTGTTTGTTTGTTTATAGGAAAAGTATTCAATTCTCACCATTCTATCTGATATTATAGTTTTTTTTAAAAAAAGATGCTTGCTATAAGGTTGAGAAAAAGTCCTTCTATTCTTCTATTCTTAATTTATGCCGTTTTAATTATGACTGGGTGATAAATTTTGTCACAGGTTTCTTTCTGCTCCTTATGATGATCACATAGTTTTTCTTTTCTGTTTTTTTTTGGTCTGCTGCTAGAATGAATTACATCGTGTGTGTGTGTGTGTGTGTGTGTGTGTGTAAAAATCAAACCAACCTTGTATTCCAAGAGTAAACCAAACTTGGCCATGATGTACCTATCCATTTTATAAGCGACTGGATTTGATGGGCTGATATTTTGGTAAGAATTTTTGCATTCATGTTCATGAGGGATATCCATGTCCAGTTTTCCTTTCTTTGTTTGCCTGGCTTGGGTATGAGGGGAATACTGACCTAATAAAATGAATTGGGACATAACCTTCCCTATTCTTCTCAAAAGCTTTTATTTTCCCCTTATTTCTCTTTGTATTCTCTTGCACCTGGGTTACCAGTTTGGTTAATTCAAGTCACTTCAGGGCCTAACTTGTCACATACACAACAATGAATAAGATGAAGGTAACACGCATACACATATGACTAGGATTTTGCTCTCACCAGGCATCTTCTTAGGGTGACAACATCATTAAACTCCGCATGGCAATCCCTCATGCACCGCTGTCTTGCCCAGGGAAGACAGGGTGACCTGGAAGTCCAAATACTTTCTTAAAGTAATCCAACTTTTGGATGATTGTCCCAAATACTTCCTTGGGGGAGCAAACCAGGTGGGCTCAAAGCAGATGCAGCAGATCCACATTCCCTCCGAGGGGAGTCTGCACGGTGATGCACACGGCCATCTGAGGGCGTCTGGGGAACAGCCCAGCTCTGGAGAAACTGTGGCCTCCTGTCCAAGGGAACGTGGGGTTTGTGTTCACCAAGGAGAACCTCACTGAGATCAGGGACATGCTGCTGGTCAACAAGGTGCCAGATGCTGCCTGTGCTGGTGCCATCGCCCCCTGTGAGGTGACTATGCCAGCCAGCTCAGAACGTGGGCCTGAGTCCTGAGAAGACCTTCTGCCAGGCTTTGGGCATCACCAGGAAGATCTCCAGAGGCACCATTGACAACCTGATTGATGTGCAGCTGATCACGAAGTAGGTGTCGGAGAAGCCACCCTACGGAATATGCTGAACATCTCCCCCTTCTCCTATGGGCTGATCATCCAGCAGGTGTTTGACAATGGCCGCATCTACAGCCCGGAAGGGCTGGACATCGCAGAGGAAGCTCTGCACACCCGCTTCCTGGAGGGTGTCTGCAACGTGGCCAGCGTGTGTCTGCAGATTGGCTACCCAGCTGTCGCCTCTGTGCCCCTTTCAATCATAAGTGGGTACAAGCGGGCCTTGGTTTTGTCTCTGGAGACTGAGTACACCTTCCCACTGGCGGAAAAGGTCAAGGTCTTCTTGGCTGATCCAGCTGCTTTTATGCCCACTGCCTCTGTGGCTGCAGTCACCACTCTTTCTGCTCCTGTTACTTCAGCCCCAACCAAGCAAGAAGCAAAGGAGGAATCAGAAGAGTCGGACGTGGGTAGGGGATGTGGTTCTTTGACTAGTCACGAAAAAGCAACCAAAGCAGCCAGCTTTATTTGGAAAGAAGGTAATAAAAAGGCTTGGTTCGCTCAGGGGGAAAAAAAAGACTAGTATTTTCCAGAAAAGCAATGATAAAAGGTACCATTTACTGAGTGCCTATTTTTTGCCTGTCATATTACTATTAGCACTAGACTTTGCGACCACCCTATGATGCCTATTTTCAAGATTTTAAAGTTGAGAAGGTTGAGGCTTATAAGGGTTAAGTAATCTGCCTCATGCCACACATTCTTTTGAGCAAAGCTGTGACTTGAACACTCCGGTTCAGAGTTTATGTGCTTCCTACCTTCCTGTGCCATCTCTGCTAACACTTAAGGGACACCTACTGCTTTCACGGGCCTCAGACATAACAACCACTCTGGGGAACACGCAGGACCAGGTGGCGTTTCTTGTTCTGCTACGCATGGGGTTCCTACAGATCTCAACAGCTCTGAACAAGGGCGGCACTAAATGCCTTATGTCTCTTAATTACTTAATCACTACAGTCTTATGAGATGTGGATTACTTCTGCATGTTAACAATGAAGAAATTAAGATCCAGAAGGGCCAAAAATCTGGCCCAAGGTCAGCCAGTGTTATTAGGCACCAAAGAGCCAGGAATGACATAGAGGGAGGAAGCAGAGGTAATTAGCATAATAACATAATTAACACACCCACACAAACATATAAAACTCACATGCCAAGCAGCTTTGAGAGTGCTAAAACAGGGGCATAAACAGAGGAGCTGAAAGATGGGGAGGGATTAATTATAACTTGGGCACTCCTAGAAAAAGCACAGAAGAGAAACAGACCAGAAGAGAAGGCCCTGGAGAAAAGAAGCTGGAAAGTAGACTGGAGTTAAAAAGCCTGGATACACAGCAAAGGTGGATCAGGCCCATAAAGCAATGGAAAAACCTGGGTACACAGCAAGGAGTAGACTGGGCCCATGGAGCAATGGAAACCCAAACAAGCTGGGCCCAGAGCAGGATTTTCCAGATTTGGATGCTGATGCTGAGCAGGGCTGACAGGCACTGACACTGGAATAACTCACAGCTGCAGAGCACTTTCCTCACCAGCACGTTCTCTTCTCCATCCTCTCAGCAACCAGGGGAGGTCACCTAGGACACGGCTCATGGAGGAGGAAACCAAGGCTTAGGCAGGTGGACTGGCTTGATGATAATGGCATTCCACATACCAGGAGCCCCTGGGACAAGCACCTGATTTCAGGCCAGTATGCTTTAGACAGAGCATTTAGCTGCTGTGAAAAACATATTCCATGGATCTGAAGGCAGATAAGCACCCCCAAAGCTTCTGGAACTCTGGGGGCATGGGGGGGCCAACAATAACTCTGGAATTGGGGACCATAAGCTCTGGAATTTTGAAGTCAAAAGTCCAAAAACCCTCTTGGCATCGGCTCTAGGATCCTAGGCTCAATGACTATGAAATAGTGGTGACCAACTCTGTGACAGTAGGCCAAAGCCCCCACACACCCCAAAGCAAAAGTGCTGGTGTCCTCACGGAATTGACAGCATGATAGCTGCACAGGGGTATTCTTCAAGGGGAGCAGAGAGACCAACTAGAGACCAGTACATTGAAAAGGGTAAAAGGAGTAGTCTAGCATTAAACTGTCAAACTAGGGCAGCATTTTCACTCCAGACAACTGTGATACCTCGTATATCTGGTGGTAAATACACCTTTCTCAGGCCATTAACTTTTTTTAAAAGATCATTTTATTAGGGGGTGGGTGCTCTTACTGCTCTTATAACAATCTATACATTGTATCAACATATTGTATCAAACATATGTTGCCATCATCATTTTCTAAACAGCTCAAAGGCAGGATTGGGGTCATAAGGATAGTGAGGAATGAGGATGCCCCAAAGAACTAGGAGAATATTGTGTTTAATATTGTGTGTTTCATCAGTGCGATACTGTCTCCTGGTTGACACATCCCTTCCTTGTGATACTTCTGTGAAGGAATGTCCTATTGTCTACAGATGGGTTTGGGGTCTCTGTTTCAAACCCCCTCATTCTCAACAATATAGTTTTTGTTTTGTTATGAGTCTTCTGATGCCTGTTACCTGATCCCGTTGATACTTGTTAATCACATAGACTGGGTGCTTCTTCCATGTGGGCTTGTTGCTTCACTGCCAGATGGCCACTTGCTTTACTTCATACCTTTAAGATGTCAGATGCTATATCTTTTGATAGCCAGGCACCATCTCTTTTCTTCACCACATTTGCTTATGCACCCATTTTGTCTTCAGCAATCATGCTGGGCGAGAATGCCAGGTTGTTAGGATAAAGTGTTCTTGCTTGAGGGAGGGCTTGAGCAGAGGCCCAAAGCCCATCCACTACCTTAGTGTATTGCCATGTAAATATATGTACATACAATACCTCTATTTTTTTAATATAGATTTTATTGGGGGCTCTTACAACAATTAGTACATCATTTGTGTTAAGCATATTTGTACACATGTTGCCACATTCATCTACATTATCTACTTGAACCCCTCCAGCATAAGCTCCTCTTCCCCTCTTTCCTCTAGTTCTTTATTTTTTTAATTCCAACTCCCCATATTTCCCCTTCCCCCTTCCTTTCCCCCATGAACTTCTAATAACTTACAAATTATTATTACCTCTTCAAATCTAACACTGTCTAATGTGTCACTTCACTCACCACCACCACCACCACCACCACCACCACCCCATTGTCCACACCCCAGAGAGGAGGTCACATGTAGATCCGAGAAATTTGTTCCCCCTTTCTACTCCACCCTCCCTCCACTCTCCCAGTGTCACCACTCCCCACTAGTCTCAAGGGATTTTCTAGCCTAAATTTCCACGTTTTCAACTCCAATGTATATCCCCTGGTCTAGCCAAATCTGTCTGGCAGAATTGGGATAATGATAGTTGGTGGGAGGGAGGATTTGAGAACATTTCACTGCTACTACACTGCACCTAGACTGGCTCATCTCCTTGCTACAACCCCTCTGTAAGAGGATGTCTCTTCACTTATTGATGGGCTTTGGGTCCCCAATCTGAACTCCCCCTCACTTATAATGAAATGTTTTTTAGGTCTTTGATGCTTGATACCTCTATTTTTATGAATTAATATATTTACCTATGTATACACCTATGTTTACACCTCAAGTCATAGATTTGCTTGCTAGATCTTTCCTGTTTCCTTTGACCTTCCTCCTGTCCCACCATTCTGAGGCCAGTAACTTTTTAGGTCCCGATGCCACTGACCAAAGAGCAAGGAGATGGCATCAAGTTCAAACCCAAAAGGACTCTCTCCACCCCTTAGATCTATGGGGCAGGATCATATTTGAATTCCCAGGAGAGAACAAGAGAAACTCTCATCCAAGGTCCTCATCCCACATCGTCCCTTCCCACTCAGTTTTTGGGGAGAGGAAGGCAATGCTTTTCTCCTTCCACAAGTTTCCAAGATGCCCACCCCATGACAGAATAAAATGGCCATTGTCTCTCCCCTCCATGTTGCCGCCTTCATCTCTTGTGTTCTTTTCCTCAAAATTCCAAAATGTTTCCCTCCCTCTGTGCTATGAAATCATCTGCTCTTGGTGGGACCTACCTCTCCTCCAGTCAAGCCTTCACACCTGCTCTTCTCCTGAATCCTCTCCTGTCTGCCCATAATGCCCCACTCCCATCACACTGCCAAGCACTTGATGGGAGAGAGGACAGATCTAGAAAGCTAGCACAATATTTTACCAATAACAGAACTGAGGCTTATCACTAACGCAAAGACACAGAGGTTGACACCATCGGAGTGAGGTCTTAATACTCGTGGCAATTCCACTGACCATTGTAATGAGATTAGAAATGGGAGAGAAAATAAGTAAACCCCATTTCCATCGATCATGATCCACCGTGGTCCCCCAGGACAGAGTGGCGCTGCCCTCAGAGGATTTCCAACACTGCAAGTCCCACAGTGCAGCTGGTGGATTTGAACTGCTGGCCTTGTGGTTAGCAATGCAACATATAATCACTGTGCCCCTGGGGTCACTGTAGACAAATAATAATAATAACTACACCAGTAACAGATACTACCACTGTAGCACATATTATGAGTTAGAAGAAAAAATTAAGTGCTTTTTATTTTTTTAATCATTTTACTGGGGGCTCGTACAACTTTTATCAAAATCCATCCATCCATCCATTGTGTCAAGACATTTGTACATTTGTTGCCATCATCATTCTCAAAACATTTGCTTTCTACTTGAGCCCTTTGTATCAGCTATTTTTCTCACTCTCCCCCCTCCCTCATGAATACCTGATAATATATAAATTGTTATTTTATCATATTTTATACTGTTCAGAGTCTCCCTTCACCCATTTTTCTGCTGTTCATCCCCCAGGGAGGAGGTTATATGTAGCTCCTTGTAACCGGTTCCCATCTTTCTACCCCACCTTCCCTCCATCTTCCCAGTATCACCACTCTCACCACTGATCTTGAAGGGATCATCTGTCCTGGATTCCCTATGTTTCCAGTTCCTATCTGTACCAGTGTGCATCCTCCAGGCTAGCCAGATTTGTAAGGTAGAATTGGAATCATGATAGTGGGGCGGGGGAGAAGGAAGCATTTAAGAATTCGAGGAAAGTTCATCTCTTCCCCAAGACCTCTCTGCAGAGGTGTATCCGGTAGCCTAGAGATGAACCTTAGGTCCCCAATCTTCACTTCCCCTCATTCACTATATGACTTTTGTTCTTTGATGCCCAATACCTGATCCCTTTGACATCTCGTGCTTCTTCCATGTGGACTTTCTTGCTTCTGGACTAGATGGCTGCTTGTTTACCTTTAAGACCCCAGGCACTCTAACTCTCCATAGTCGGTCACCATCAGCTTTCTTCACCATACTTGAGTAAGCGCTTTTTATATGTGAACTCATTTACTCCTTGAAATAACCTTGGGGGGGGGGGGGCAGCACCATTCCTATTCTTATTCTGTAGATGAGGAGACTGAGGCCCAACGTCCCAAAGTTCATCAAAATTCTCTGTTCCATTGTGCTGACGCCTTCATGGCCTCCTGAGTCTGCGTCTATGATTCTCCATTTCCAGCTCATAGTTCTTTAACCCTGTGGCCCCAAGGACCCAGAACCTTTTGGAGAAATCCGTAATATATTCTGAGAAAGAAACCCTGATCATCAAGACACAGCATTCAGATTTCTCATTTGCATTCATGAGTGCAAGTAAGCATACAGCTGACCAATGATGACAGGTAGACAGAGTTTTATTTAGCAGGCTCCTAGAAGATGCCCGACCTACAGCAAGGGAGATAAATAAGACAAGCAAGTAAGCAAATAATATGATTCCAGGAAATGACGAGTTAAGCAGTGAAAGGGTGTGGGTATGGAGAATGGGGAGCCATTTCGGATCAAGTGGAGCCCTTATCCATCAAAATGCAACTCCACCAACCTGAAAGGGAGTCCACGCAGTTGGGTTCCATGGGTAAAAGCCCAGAGACAGCAGTGAGTGTGCTGAGCTGGAGAAGGAGGCATGGAAGAAGTTCAGAAGAGTGGACAGCAATGGGAGCTTCATTCTACTGGATGGAGCTGGAGAGGAGGGCAGGGGGTGGATCTCACGGGGGCCAGGGTGTCAATTTAAATGATAGGCCTCACTTGGATTACAAGGGAGGTAAGAAGAATGGCTGCTGAGCAAGTAACGGGGAACCCTGAGGTTCCCGGAAAGAGACTGTCGTCAGCCAGAGGGCTGAAAAGGCACCACCTCCATCTCTCACCTCCAGCACTCTGATCGTGTGTGCTGGGCAAAGCACCTCCCATCTTACAGTGTTCGTTTTCTCATGGACATGATGAGCTTGATCACTCAACTGGCCTTGGTAGAAGTGCTGCAGCTCCTCTGAGCCCTGAGCCCTTGGACCTGAGGGGCGAGCTCAAGGGAGGCCTCTCTCCCTCTCCTGCGGGTCCAGTGCCCAGGGTAAGCCCTCAGCATGGTTTATGGACCCATGGCCGAGAGCAGTAGAGTTCTCAGGGGAGTGGTGGCCCCAGACGTCATCCAGGGCCTGGGTGAGCCAGGCCAGGGTGGTTGGCCAAAGCCTGCGGCATCTTCTCTCCCATCCTTCCCAGCAGCCAAGTCAAGCGGGCAGCAGCAGGCCCACTGGACCAAGGGCAGACAGGCGCCAGGCAGGCGGGGGCGAGTCGTCGGGCATGGGGAGAAAGGAGGCATTGTCTACCGAAATCCAACCAAGGGGCCAGGGCCACAATGCGGGGGCTTCTTTCGAGAGGAACAGACGTGCCTTTCTTTGCACCAACGGCCGCTAAAACAGCCCATTGGATCGGATTCTCTCCCGGTTCACCCCAAACAAATGATAAATAAATAAACCTCCTCGTTGCGCTCCGAGTGCTAGAGCCAGGATCCTAGGTCCAGAGCAGACGGGACGCCATACTCACAGGGCCGGGGGTGGGGGGGTAAGGGAGGTCGGGAGAGTGGTTGGTGTTCCAGGTGGGCCTGCCTGTTTCCTGCTGCCATGCAAGCGTGTGGGCACATCTGCAGGATGGCTCAGGGAAGTCCCTCCAGATGTGGGGGCGAGGCTGCCTGCTCCAACCTGGGGAAACAAGTGGAGGGGTGCGGGGAGGATGGCACACCTGGCATTCCCCACAAGCCCTCCCACTTGTCCGGGGGCTCTCTCTGGGTTGCTCACCCTGGCCCCATCCACGCACCTTCTCCCCGCCCTGAGAGGCAGCAGTTCGCCTAGGCCCACATCCCAGAGGCCATGGCACTTGCTGAAGGTTACAAAGTCAGGCCAGGCTAGCGGCTCTCTCCACTGACCCCATTGCCCACCTGGCCAAACTGGAGAGGACTTCACACAAGGCCCAGGGAGCCAGCCCTCCTGACATCCTCAATGGCCGGAGCAGGGAGTGGCCACGCAGCATTTGGGAGCCTTTGCTTGGCCCAAAGGCTGCTCACCAGTGTTCGTGGCATCACGGAGAAGGTGTCAGCCTCAGTTGAGGAAGTGAAGCACTGCCCTGCGTGTCTCAGCCTGGGGCCCCGGCCCTGCATGCTCCATCCAGGCCAGTGCTCCCCTCACAGAGGTGCCTGCTCGTCCCTGCCTCAGTTAATCTGGGGCTCCTTATAAACCTCGACTGCCCACCGTAACCCCTGGACTCCCATGAACCTTCAGGCAGGACTTCTGACCCCTACAGACAGGAGAGGGCTGCCAAGTCCATCCTCCGTCACCAGGAGTGTGCCAGGCTCACCAGCCCTCTGCTCCCACCACACCTGTGGCTTTCTTTCTCTAAGACACACTCTCCTCCCCCAGACCTTCTCACCGAACCCTCTGAAGCCCAGGGCCTGAGTCGGCCTCTGGCCAACTCCTTCAAGCCCACCCGTTGGTGCACCCTTCACTCGCCACGGGTCCATGTGCGCATGCCTTTGAGCCCCGTGACACGGTGGCTTTTGGGTGTCACCTTGACAAGGCAATGGCGCTTCGTTGTTTGGTCATCTAAGTCATAGAGCTATTGCGTTGAAAGTACTACTCTGTTTTGCCATTAGCCCCTGGGACCTAGTGGCATGAAGTCAAGAGGACTGCCCTGGAGAATGTGAGCAGACCTCGTGCTTGAGCGGAAGGACTGAATAGCAGACGTAGGTTTCCCAGGGAGGAGAAAGCCTGCTTCAAGCTGGTCAGAGACTTCCGGCTATACTTTGCAACCTGCTCTCCAAGGAAGCCCGGTGCTGCTGGGGTTAGGGCTTGACTGCTGACCGAAAGGTCGGAGGTCAGAGCCTACCAGTGCATAAGGGAGGAAGACACACAATCTGTCCACAGCCTCGGAAGCCCCAAAGGGCGGCTCCACTCTGCCCTGCATGGTCACTAGAGGTCAGAATTGACTGAAGAGCCACAGGTTTGATTTGGGGGTTTGATGGGACCTATTTAATTTCGACTCAAGGCTCCTGGAATTTCTAGCTAACTGCTTGACCTACTCGGAATTTGGACCTGCCAACTCGCACCCTCCCCCTCCCTCCACAATCATGAAGGCCAATTCCTAAAAATGAGGTTCTCTATCAATGGATGATTGATACGGGAATCGGTAGGAGTACACATAGAGCTGCTGTTGAGTAGGCCCTCGCTCATGGAGACCTTATGTACAAGAGCAAAGTGCTGCCCAGCCCTGTGTTGCCCTCCCAATCACTATTATTATTATTATTATTATCATTTTATTGGGGGCTCATAGACTCTTATCACAATCCATCCATCCATTGTATACCAAGCACATTTGTACATTTGTTGCCATGATCATTCTCAAAATATTTTCTTTCAACTTAAGCTCTTGGTATTAGCTCCTCATATTTCCCCCTTCCTCCCAGGTTCCCCCTCCCTTATGAATCCTTGATAATTTATAAATTATTAATATTTTGTCATATTGTACACTGTCCAATGTCTCCCCTCCCTGTTGTTCATACCCCAGGGAGGAGGCCATATGTAGATCCTTACAATCAGTTCCCCCTTTCTACTCTATCTTCCCTCCACCCTCCCGGGCCTGAAGGGATCATCTGTCCTGAATTCCCCATGTTTCCGGTTCCTATCTGTACCAGTGTACATCCTCTGGTCTAACTAGATTTGTAAAGTAAAATTGGGATCATGATAGTGAGAGGGAGAAAGCATTTAAGAACTGGAGGAAAGTTGCATATTCTAGTGTTGCTATACTGCGCCCTGACTGGCTGGTCTCCTCCTGTGACCCTTCTGGAAGGGGATGTTGCTTCACCTACAGATGGGCTTTGGGTCTCCAATCTGGACTTCCCCTCATTTATAATGATATAATTTTTAGTTCTTTGATGTCTGATACCTGATCCCTTCAACACCTCGTGGTCACACAGGTGACCATGTGGGCTTTGTTGCTTCTGAACTAGATGGCCACTTGTTTACCTTCAAGCCGTTAAGACCCCAGATGCTCTGTCTTTTGATAGCTGGGCACCACCAGCTTTTTTCACCACATTTGCTTATGCACACATTTGTATTCAGTGATTGTGTCGGGAAGGTGGGCACGTAATGATATGATTTTTGTTCTTTGATGCCTGATAACTGATCCCTTTGACACCTCGTGGTTCCACAGGCTGGTGTGCTTCTTCCAGCGTCTGAGGTCTTAAAAATTTGAAAGTAAGCAAGCAGCCATCTAGCAACAAACCTCAATCACAATTATAGTTAAGCCTGTTCTTGTGACTACTATGCCATGCTACTTCCCTGGGGACATCCAGGTCTTTGCTGGCTTTCAATGTCACCAAACATAAAGTTCTCTGGCAGCAACAAATCCCACCTGATCATATGCGTAATGCCAGTGAGGCCAGACAGTGCTATCCATAAGGTGTTCATCAGCTAAGTTTCAGAAGTAGGCATCTCAGCCTTCCTTCTTAGGCTGCCTTGGTCTGGAAGCCCTGAACTCTGTTCGCTGTGCATGGCCCGGATGCTCTTTGAAGTAATGGTGGCAGAGCTTCCAGCATCGCAGAAGTGCACAAACTCCCACCGTATGATGAACTCACAGAAGGGTGGCGGATTGAGCTCATAGCATATAAAATGCAAAAGGTTATCAATCTATCTCACAGAGGGTCCTCCTTTTGACTGACCCTCTCCTGTGTAGCTTCTCCGATGGCTCCTGTTTCTCTGGAGCACCTTGACACTGTCCTCAAGGCCAACATCCAGCAGGCCGTTGAGGAAGCGCCATCCGCATGGCTCCTGGGATCCGTGTCCTCCTCCACATACTCAGGGTTTGTGCTCAATGAGTAAGATGAATTCTGCCTGCTCTTGCATCACTGCTTCTGCCAGGAGATTTGTTCCCTGGAGGTCGCGGTGACCTCCCCTGGGGCAGACTCACTTCCCTGTTGCGCACTTCTAGATGGCTGGCACCCAAAGGCAAAGGCTGGGTCTTCTCCTAGGATCCCCTCTGAGAGCCCCCGAGAGGGGCTCTGTCTGTCCTGCACCCACCCCAGACTTCCTGCTCAGCAATCCCCTGCTCCCACTCAGGGTTGGGGGAACATTTGCTTTGCTTTAAGTTTCTGAGCTCCTGACAGTGCGTGATTTTACAATGCCATCAAAGACAGTTCAGCGAGGCCAGGAAAATGGGGCCAGAGACGCCAGGCACGCAGAGACTTGTCTCAAGAGCAAAAGAGGCATGGAAGAGGCCTGGGTCAAGTCCAAGGGAAAACCAGCCGCCTTCTTCTTCTTCTTCTTCTTCTTTTTTTTTTTTAAAGAGGATCAGGACAGCTGAAAATTGAACACATACATACGTGCAAACGTCCAATTTCTTCCGCAGAGCTTTGGAGAGACATTTTCATAGCTATTCATGACATCACTGTTAACTATTTCCAGGCATCCAAGACAGTGTTTGGCCCCAGATATTGAGCATGCAAGTCACACAGTGACTTTTTTTGCTCTGAGAATCATAGACTGCACTGGATAGAGTAGAGGAGCCTTCCTGAAGGTCCACTCTTGACCTTTCTCTCTCTCTCTCTCTCTCTCTCTCTCTCTCTTTCACACACACACACACACACACACACACACACACACACATGAATGGGTGTGGGGATGACCAAGGTATAAGGTAGCCAGTGTATCTCTGGACTTGGGAGTCAGCCTTAGTGACAGCCAAGAAACAATCAGGCCACTGAAAACGTAACAGCGCTGTAAAACAGAGCTAGTCCTCACCTCCTTGAGCTGCACAATAGGAATAATGGTTACTCTACTCAGCTGGCAGCCCAAGTCCCCCCAGAAGAAAGGCCTGGTGAGCTACTTCCCCAAAACCAACCTCTGAAAATATGAAGGTGCACAGTTCTAGCACTCTTTTGCATATGGAGTTAACTCAAGTTAAGGATGACTCATGGCAGTTGTTTTTGGGTGGTTTTACCTTGAATGTTCTTAGATAAAATGAAGATAACGAATCAGTACATAGAACAAGGTTACTACACCGTGGTTTCCCTTCAGATCATAGAACAAGGTTACTATGTGGATTAATGAGGGCAGAGGGTTTGGTTGTGCAAGTGCTGAGTTTATGCTTATGTTCAGCAGATGCTTAAAACAAGAAATGGAGTTTCCTCCTCCCTTCCATGGGCTGTGAGTTCCCAGAGGCTGGGCCTATCTGGGTCCCTGTGTACTTTCTTTCCCCTGGGCCAGCCTCCTCAGAAGTGTTCCAGACATTCTGAGCTTCACATACACTATCTGAGTGGCAGGCAGCTTAACAGGCCTCATTTTCCAGGTGGATACAACTTCCTCCAAACCAGGCTACCCCACAGGTCTAGTGTGTGCCCAGTTTGAGAAGAAGTACAAGTTATGACTTCAAAAGACTGCTGATCCAAGAGCTAAAAAGTCAGTGTGCGGGCTGAGCCCCGGTGGCGTAGTGGTTATACGCAGGACTGCGGCCCACTGGGATGAAGGTTCGATTCTTGCTCCCAGGAGCAAAGGCTGGGCCTCCTACTCCCACCACCAGGGCAGTGATGCCTAAATAAATAAAAAAGTCAGTGTGCGAGGGTCCCAGTCGGAATCAAATGGTGCTACAGGTGGGCAGTCTGTGAAAAGTAAGTTGGAGGCGAGTGAATGACTGCTGGCAGCTAGACCTATGGGAAATGTTCTCACAGGCAGACTGGCTGTCCTCCCCTCTCCTACCCAAGCTGCAGTCTCAGTGGCCACAGTTGAAGACTCTTGAGTTAGTTGTTGGTTGGTTGGTTGGTTGGTTGGTTGGGTTTGGTGCCTCTTTCTTCATCATCTGCCTTTTCGAAACTCTCTCTTCAAACATGGGGCACTTGTTCACCGCTCCCATCTGGACCAATGCCACAGAGAAGGAGCCAAATTATTGGCTCACTACATGGGGGGAAGACTCAAAGGAGCAGGTAATTGCACTAGAGTTTGTTGGTGCTCTCAGGCAGGGGGTAGGGCTAGCAGGCTGTGGGTTTACTGCAATGGTGTAAAGGATATAAACTCCAATGGTACTAAAGTAAGGAGTTACTATAGGCTTTTCAGAGGAGATAAGAATTCAGGTGAGGCTGAGCCCCGGTGGCGTAGTGGTTGTGCGCGGGACTGCGGCCCACTGGGATGGAGGTTCGATTCCAGCTCCCAGGAGCAAAGGCTGGGCCTCCTACTCCCACGACCTGAGGGCAGTGATGCCTAAAAAAAAAAAATTAATTAATTAAATTAAAAAAAAAAGACTTCAGGTGATACAATCCCATAGGGTTCCAGCTGGTGTGTGCATGTGTGTATGTATGTGTGTGTGTTTTGAGGGGCACAAATTTCAGGAGAGGGGACAGTCTGAATAGAGTTTTAGAAGTTTGAGGAGGTGGGGCCTAACAGGAAGCTCCTGCTGCCTCTGATCACTTTCATGGGCCCACCTTCGGAGGCCGCTCCTCCTCTCCTTCCTTCGGATGGCTGTTGTCCCAACTTCTGTCACTGGCCCCCTCTCATTCTCTCTCTCTGTGCTCCATCCCTTTGACGCCCATAGTTTCAGATTGGCTCAGAGGCCTCTCAAACCTTCATCTCTGCTCCAGAATCGACTCCCGAGAGCCCAACCGCCTGACTGTCTGTCCACTGGGGCCCTTCACATTCATCTCAAGTCCTATGAGATGGAAATGGAATTCATTTCTACCCACAGCTGGCCTCCCCTCCTAAGCTCTCCCTGCCCCCAAACACACATGTCTTCTGTATCTCATCAGCCTCCTCCCTGGGACTGCTTCCTCCAGAATGCTTCTCCCACCTCTTCTTTCCTCTTTCTATTGCTTCCACGTAGGCCTTTTTATTCTCTAGGCCACGGATTACACTTACTAAAAAACTCCTCAACTTGTCTTCTCGTCATGTCTTTTCCCTCCAGCACCCTCCTGAGTTCTGCTTCTCTTTCATGAGCCAAGTGTCTGTAGGACACATATAGGAAGTATAGACTCTTATTGCTCTCTATAGGTGTCACTGAATTGATGACAAGTCATACTGACCCAGTCTACAACAGAACAAAACAATGACTGGTCCTTCACCATTCTTAGACCCGCTCACTGTTGCAGGCATCTTGTCCATTCATTTTGCTAAAGGTCTCCCTCATTTTCAGTTATCCACTATCGTACCCTGAAGGAGGTCCTTCCTTCCCCTGGGAATGCTCTCTCCTGATAGCATCTCCAAAGTATGAGAGCTTAACCTTCTCAATTCCAAAGAGCAACTCAGGAGCACTTCTGGAACTCTGCAGAACATTGGATATTCCTCACCAACACTAGAATTCAAAGATATCAATTTTTCTTCAGTCTTTCTTATGACTTATCATCCAGCTTTTGCATGGATCAGAAACACCATGCTTGTATCAGATCCACTTTTGGCCTCCAGATCAGATCTTTGCACTTTAATACCTTCAACGGGTGTTGTGCAATCGATTGGCCCAATTAATGGCTTTGGTTGATTTCTTCACTTTTTAAGACTCCCAACCAAACTTAGTTGGCCCGGTTGGGCAGAGTGGAACTGCCCCTTAGGATTTGCTGAGGCTGTAAATTGTTACAGGGATAGAGAGCTTCACCTTTCTCCCTCAGAATGCTGAGTCAGTTCGATGCGTTGATCTCAGGGTTAGTGGCCCAAGGCATGACCTACTTCCCTACCAGGGCTCCCAGGCTGTGATTGTTCAGTGCCATTGAGTCAGTCCTGAGTCATAACAAGCCTGTGTACAACAGAAAGAAACATTGCCCAGCCAAGCGCCATGGTCACAAGTGTTCAGATGTTGGAGCACACTGTCACTTACGTAAGGCCGCTGTGTCAGCTCACCTGCTTGAGGGCCTTGCTGGTCTGTGCTGTCCCTCTACTTTAGCAGGCATGATGCCTGCTTCCAGGGACTGCTCTCTCCTGATGACATGTCCAAAAGCAGGTGTGATGAAGCCTCACTCACCATCCTCAATTCTAAGGGGCATTTTGAGTGGATTTTTTCCAAAACAGACTTGTGGGTTCTTTTGGCAATCTGCCGTGCCTTCAAGGTCCTTGGCCAGCACCATCATTCAAATGCATCTATTTTCCTCCGGTCTTCATTCTCCAATGTCCACTTTCACAAGCAGGTGGTTGTCTGAGGTTCCATCAAGTCCATTCCAACTCATGGCCCACCCTGTGTACAACAGAAAGTAGTTCCACATGTGTGTGTCAGTCAGCCTCACAGCTGCTGTTGTGTGTGGGTACGCTGCTGCAGACACAGGGTCAGTCTACTTCTCTGAAGGCCTTCCTCTGTTTTACTGCCCCTCTGATTCACCAAGTCTCAAGTCCTTCCACGGAGACTAGCAAGACCTACAGGTGTCTCCTGATAACATATCCAAAATAACAAAGTCTTTCCATCTTGCCTCTAAGGAGCGTTCTGGTTGTAATTCTTCCATGACAGATGTTTGTTCTTTTGATCATCTATGGTACTTTAAATAGCTTCATTCAAATGTATGGATTCTTATATGGTCTTCCCAAGTCAATGTTCAACTCTCTCATTCATATGAGGTGACTGATGCATATAAACCAGGGCTTGAGTCAGATGCACCTTAGTTCTCTAAGTAATATCCTTGATTTTCAACACTTAAAAAGAGGTTTGTGCAACTTATTTACCTAACACAATGTGTCATTTGATCTCTCGATTGCTGCTTCCAGGAACACTGGTCGCTAATCCAAGCACGACAAAATCAACAACTTCAACGCTGTCTCTATTTATCATGATGTTACTTACTGATTCAGTTGTGAGGATTTCTGTTTTCTTTACATTGAGTTGTAATCCATACTGAAGGCTGCGATCCTTGATCTTCATCATCAAGTGCTATAAGTCCTCCTCATTTTCAGCAAGCAAGGTTGTGTCATCTGCATGTCACAGCTTACAAAGAAGCCTTCCTTCAATCCTGATGTCACATTCTTCTTTATACCATTCAGCTTCTCTGATGAGTTGTTCAGCATACAGATTGAGTACGTATAGTGAGAGGAGACAACCCTATTCTAAATCCTGCAGTACTCCCCAGTTCAGTTTGCACAGGTATCTCTTGATCCATCTATGATACTTTCAATAGTTTCCTTAGAAGTACAATCAAATGTTCTGGAGTCCCATTCTTCTTGAGGCTCTCCATAGTTGCCTCTGATCCACACTGTCAATGCCTTTCATAGTAAACATCTTTCTAGCATTTTTTTGCTTTTGGCCAAGATCCATTTGACAAGATCCAAGCAACAATATTCCTTGTTCCATGTCCTCGTCTTACTCCGACCTGGACCTATGGCAGATCCTGTCAATATACTCCTATAACTGTTGCTAGATGAACTTCAGAAAAATTTTACTTGAATGAGACATCATTGATATTGTTCCACAATTTGAGCATTCTGTTGGGTCACCTTTCTTTGGAATAGATACAGATATAGATCTCTTCCACTCAGTTGGTAAAGTGGCTGTCTTCCAAAGTTTTTGACATAAATGAGTGAGTGCTTCCAGTGCTCTGTCAGATTGGTGAAACATCTCAATTATTATCCCATCCATTTCTGGAGGTCTGTTTTTGGCTGATGCTTTCAATACCAGTTGGACTTTTTCCTTCAGCACCATTGTTTTTTGGACATATGGTAGCTCTTGAAATGGTTGACTATCTACAAGTTCTTTTTGGTACAGTGACTGTATTCTTTCCAACTTCTTTTGATGCTTCCTGCATCATTCACTATTTTTCCCATAGAGTCTTTCAGTATTGTAACTTGAAGCTTGAGGGTTTTTTTTTCTTTAGTCCATGTATCTCTTAGTTTAAGATACATTGACTGCATTCTTACTTTTTTGGTTTTCTAACTCTATGTCTTTGCACATTTCATTATAATATTTTCCTCTATCTCCTTGAGCTGCTCTGTATCACGATGTAATTCTGCTAAAAATAGTAAATGGCCAAGCTTCTCTCTCACTAGCAACGGTCTGTCTCCTTAGCCTCCTTCCAGGCTCTCTACTTTAAGTACAAGCTGGCATCACTGTTCCCACAACTTCACTCATGTTGGAGCACATTGGGCATATCTTCACCTGTATCTTCACCTGCAATGACTCAGTTCCTGACCATGGTCCCAGGCTCCACTCCAACTTGAATGTCTTCATAAGGCCATTCACACCCCATGAGGTCTCCAGGGCCTCACTGTTACTTGTCTCCTGTCTCCCCCACCCCACCCCCCAATTCAGGATGGTATCACTGCCAACTCTGCTTATGTAGTGCACATGCCAAGTTCTAGCCCCTCGGTCACCAACCACAGTAGTGAAGACTGAACTTGGTCTAGCTGCCATAGAGCTGATTTTTGTTAAAATGCAAGAAACTCTGGGTAACTTATATTGAATTGGCTTCTTCCTTCAGTTTCCTCACTGGATGTCCCTGGCCCCCTGCCCGATCTCACCCACATCCTGAATGCTGCTTGCAGAAACCCTTGACATGTGAAGATAGTGTGGACGTGTTGAGAGAGAGGAGTTGTGTCCAGAACACTTCCAGCAACCCAACTAGCCTATGACCTCTTGCCTCCACCACTGTAGAAATCTACCCATAGACACAACCTGAGCACTGCAGAGGTAAAACTTGACAAGGCATTGCGAAACACAACTCTCCCTCCTCCCACTCTCTTACTCCATCTAGACACCGAGTTACCTGATGGACAATTTCCCTTGGCCCTCAAAGTCCAACCCCTGCAAGCGGTGTAGCTGCTGTTGTTGCAGAATGCCATGCTCAATCCTGTGCCATCCTCACAATCCTTATCTTTGGGCCGACTGTGATGATCCTTCTCCTTGAGGATCTTCCTCCTCTCAGGGACCCTTGACTTTACCAAGCATGATGCCATTCTCCAGAGCCTGATCCTCCTGACAAGACGCCCAGCATCAAAGTCTCACTTCTAAGGAGCACTCGGGTGGTGCTTCTTTCAAGTCAGTCGCTCTAAAACCATTATTCAAATCCTTCACTGGTCTTCTTTATTCGCTGTGCAGCTTGCACCATGGAACATACTCTGGTTTGGGGGCAGCTGCATGCTACTCCTGGAAGTGACCTCTTGGCTTTGCAACCCTTTAAATCAGTCTTGTGCAGCAGATTCGTCCAATGTAATACATCATAAAAAGAATACATACTGATAGTAATATCGTTTAAAAGATGTGGCAGTCATGTGCATATGTTAATTTCATGATTGAGATGTAGGGGTGGAGTCTGGCCTGTTAATCTGGAGATAGCCATTGAGTAACCAATGAGGCCTCTGTGTGGGCATGGCTTTCTCCTGAGACTTCTGGGAAATCTCACGATATTTCCCTCATGGAGATGAGAAGCTATCTCCCCATTTTTTGGGAGTTAGTCTCAGAGACAATGAACTATGGACAAGACAAGATGGCAGCATCTGAGGAGATGGAGGAGCCGGAGGAGAAGGCACATAGCCTTACCCTGATAGAACCAGACCTCTGAAGCTGGATAGGCCATGTGGAGACCCCTGCCAGCGCTGAGTTGCTTCTACCACCACTGGATGCTGTTGATGGACCCTGAGCCCTGGAAATGAGGCACCATGAGGGGACCCCTGCCAGCACTGGGATTCTGTACCCACTGACCTGTGACTTCATGAGTTGGAAGGAGACATTATAGACTGGTATCAGGCATATGGGCTAATATAGGACTTATGACTTTGAACTGGACTGCTTTCTCAATGGCGCATTCCTCTTGTATATAAACCTTTCCCTTATATCCATATGCATGTCCATGAATTTGTTTCTCTTGTTTACCCAGACTGACACAAAGAGAATACTTAATTAGTACTTTCTGTGTGCTAGGCGCTGTTCTAGAAGCCCTGGTGATGTAGGGGCTGCCAACCACCAGCCACTCTGCAGGAGAAAGATGAGGCTCTCCATGCTTGTGAAGAGGGACCACGTCGGAGGCCCACAGGGGCAGGTCAACTACTCTGTCCGACAGGGTCTCGCTGGGTTGGATCCACTCAATGGCAGGAGAGGTGCGATTCTAAGCACTTTCTGTAATTCATCTACACCTCAGAGCAACCCTTTGAGACAGATACCACCACATCTCCATTTTATACATGGGGAAAGTGAGGCACTAGTACTATAGAGTCGAGTGAGCACAGAAGCCCAGCCTGGCTTCAGCATGTATGCTCTTCTGCACTCTGCCTCACCCCATATCCCATGTCCCATCTTGCCCTGGAGAGCCACCATGCACCATGGCACTGTGGGACCTCTGCCTTGGGGCTCCTGGCGAGGACCAACTCAAGCATCCAGCATGGGGATGGGTCCTCAGAGGAACACAATCTACTACTACTTCTCCCAAAGGCACCAGCAACCCTGATGAGCAGCTGTGAACTAAGGTGAGTCTGGTTGGTTGACATCTGAGTTTGAATTGAGTTTCTAGAGCCCTGCTATCCACCAATTCATTCAGTCTTTCAATATTGATGATCAGCCTGCCATTGTCGGTACTCACTGTCCACCCCAGGCAGTGAAAATGAACGGACACAAACATTCATTCATTGATGGGGTGTCAATTCTGGCTCTCAACTCTGTCAGATGGAGAAGTATCCCTGTGGATTTCTGAGACTATATCATCATAGGAGGAGAAAGTCCCATTTTTCAATTACATGAATAAAAATGTGTACACGGAAGAAGAAAATGTTCCAGAATTTATTGTGGTGATCATTGTAAAACTGTTCTTGGAGGGAGGGGATAAAAGAGGAGCTTATACCAAGGGCCTCAAGTAGAAAATGTTGTGGAAATGATAATGGCAACATATGTACAAATACGTTCAATTCAATTGTTTTTTGTTTTTTATTTTATTTTACTTTATTTGAGGCATCACTGCCCTCAGGTGGTGGGAGTAGGAGGCCCAGCCTTTGCTCTGGGAGCTGGAATTGAACCTTCAACCCAGTGGGCCGCAGTCCCGCACACAACCACTATGCCACCGGGGCTCAGCCCAGATTCAATTGTCTTATGGAATGTCCGAAGAGCTGTAAGAGCCCCCAATAAAATGATTTTTAAAACACTGTTCTTGATATTATTGAATTGTATTTTATCTGAATGAAATGCCAATAAAACTATTCTATAAAAAAGAAAGCCTCGTTTTTACTGCACAGAGCAGCTGGTGGGTTCGAACTGCTGATGTTGTAGTTACCAGCCCAGTGTATAACTGAATAGGCCACCAGGCTATATTGTAGGCATGTAAGTACACACCTACCTTTATCAGAAACTACCCTTCCAAACAGAGAGCCCGGAGCAAGGACGAGCAGGTGTCTCACAATATGCATCCCCTGGGCGTTGAGGATGGACTTGTTGAAGACAATGCCCGATGACAGGAAATTTTCAAAGGCGGCTTGTGCATCCTCTACTAACACCTACTCCATGTCACAGGTGGTAAACAGAGGGGTCAGTAGAATGGGGAGCAGAACCCAGCCCTCCTGACTAGCAGGCTACGGCATCTTTCCACTGCCTGGATCTGCTTCTTAAGGAAAGAGTGCTCAAACCAACACACTTCAGAGAAAAAGGCCTGGAGTTACTCTAAAGTGGGGGCAGGAAGGGCTGTGAGAGCAGTTTCCGTTCATCCTGGTTGTGGGGACTATTCTGAAGGTCAGAGGAATGGAAAAGGTAAATCAAGAAAGAAGTTGGTCTTTAGAAATGGAGATACACAGAGTTGGTAAATGGCCTTTGGACACTTGGGTTAGTTATGGATTTGCTTCCAGTTCTGGTACAGTTGTAACTTCCAGCTAAAACTCCCCCGTCAGTGCCCTGCTCACATGGGTGGCACACTTTGTATCCATTAGCAGCCAGGCTGATACCTCCCCTGTCGGCTGCCCCCTAAAGCTGCAAGCACACTTACATGTTGGTGTTCCGACAACAATGACACAAAAGGGAAACAGAAGATTCTGGAATCCACTGTGCCAACTTTCTGGCCCAGCCACTTGTGCACAAAGTCTTGCATGCAATAGGAGCACGCCACCCATGAGAGGGAGCAAACTTGGGTCAGGCCCAGAGCCTGGGTAACAGAGCCACTTTGGTGAAGCGAACAGGACAGGGAGAAACAGAGACTCCGGTGAAGTGGCCATCCGGTATCCTCTTTGGGGAGATGAAGATCATTTGTTCAGGGGATTCCCCCCACCTCCCACATTTCCTCCACATAAACAAAGCTCTATGAAAAGAACTCCTGCCTGAGTGTCCATGGAAAGGTTCCCTGGAATGTTGGAATGAGTCTCTGGAATGTATAGATTTAACGAGCCAATCTGGGAATGAAAGGAGATGAAAAGACGTGTTGTGGTTACGTGACATGCAGGATCACTACCTGTGTCTGTCCAGGGGACCCTGGACAGAGAGGGAACCTGAGAGGCTGTCCTGAGCAGGCTTTCCAGACCTGAGGTCTAAGCTCATCTATCGGTTCAGGGCTGGCAGAGTCCGGAAAGATCGCCTCATCTTCCTGAGGCAAGGATGCCATCTGAGTTAACTGTGCTGAAATGCTGAAAAGATGATTTCCAAACTTGTTTCTGAGAACAGGCCTTCCCAACCTTGGCCTTTGGGTGCTATGTTTTGAAATGGTTTTCCTACAAAGCAAACCACATCCCTGCCCCAAATGAGTTCAGCAAAGTGCCAGGCCCAGACTTTTGATCAGGAAAGAGATCCTAGGGTTTGAGTCTTGAAAACTGATAGTGTTTCAGGGTTAAAAACTTGAAATTGGCATGATCTTTGCAGTTTTGTTTCCAATAAAGATGCTTTTCCTTCAACCTTTCTCCCTCTGTACTGCCCTCCCTCTTCCTTCCCTTTCTCCTGCTAATATCGAATGGCCTTATTTCTAGGGAGCTTGTGACCTCCTTTGCAGATGCAGCAATGGGAAGCCCAGAGAGGAGAAACAACATGCCCATCACCCAGGGCAGTGGGGTCTTGGCAGCCCCATGCAGCGTTGCTGCCCAGGAGAGCTGATGCCTAACCTCGCTCTTCAAAATCAATTTTCACTTAACCCAAGGCACCAAGCTGGACTTGGTCTTCAAAGAATAAGATGTTTAATGTTTAGAGTTGGATTCCGGGACTGTAAAACACTGCACAGGATTCTTCCTCAATGGCCTTTGATTTTTCTTCCAGGACTTGATCAAATAGGTTCAACTCAAGCATCAAGACCAGGTTCAACTCAAGCATCAAGACCAAGCTGCCGGTTGCGGGTTTCCTGCCAAAGTCCCTGAGGAAGAGAGATTCTCCCCGCCCTGCCTCCCACCCCCCTCCGTCAGATGGGAAGAGTGGAAGGAGTTTCACCGAAAGGAGGAGTGTGTGTTTTCTGGTGTCTTGAAGGCTGTCCCTCAGCATCACGAAGCAATGGCAGAGGCTCAAGGTCAGATCATAGGATCCCATAAGGCAATTAGTTGTCCTCTCTCTTCTGCCCCCCTCCCTTACCGCGCCCCCCCCACCCCAATCCTCTGGGACTGGAGAGGCAAACGGGCACCTGGGGAGAAAGCTGGGGCAGGAAGAAAGTATGCCAGATGGCCCTAGGCTTCCATTTGACTTTTTTCTCCCACACCTCTGACCTTCACTACTGCTCATCCTGATGCAAGCTGCTAGGCAGACCCTGGACCTATCCCCCTTCTCAACCCAGGAAAGAAAATGACCTCTGGGAGAGTCTGTTTCTGCCAGGACTTTGGAAGGTAGCCAGTGCTCCAACATAACCTCACCCCCTCTTCCACCATCAGTGCCCCTTGCTTCTGGACCCATGGGACCTGGGGTTGGCTTGAGGAAGCAGATAGTCCCCCACTTCTATCCTCTTAGGAGTCGAGATCACGAAGACCAGGAACTCCACAAAAGGTTCTAGAAACTTAAGGCTGCATCTGAGCCACAAAGAATCGAGCAAGAGAAGAGTTCCCATCTCTGTCCTCCCTTTCCCACCAAAAGGACCGTTTTGCAGACACACACTCCTCACTGTTTACAAAGAGAGGAGAGAAACTAAACAACCCAAGCGAAGGCCTCATCAGCATCATGGACATACAAAATGATAATGTCACTGCAAGCCACGGTTGACGCTATTTACCAAGAGGTTGATCGCATCCTTAAAGCACCAGGGTTTGAGCTCCAAGTCGTGGGTTGGGTGTCAACAGTGGGGAAGTGGCAGAGCTGTGTTATGACATCTGGGGCAGAGTGGCTGTGCTCATGGGAACCCGGACGCTGCTGCCCGGCGCTGACACCCGCAGCCCAAAGCCTTCACACACGCCTCCTGGAAAGCAGCCCGGCTACGGCTCTGGGTATTTATGGTCTTCCAGCTGGGCTCAGGCCTTGCTGACTGCCCTGTGACACCAATGGAAATGTCACCCATCTCTAGTTGTGTAAGGAGACAACCAAAGGCCTGGCCTCAGGAGCTTTCAGCTTTTGTTGCAACTCTTCCCAGCAGCTTGATGCCCTTGAGGTAGGAATCTCAGTAGTTCAGGCCACTGATATGAACTAACTACTTTGGCGGGGGGGGGCGGTGAGAAAGGTCTGTAGATTTATATTTGACCTAGCCTCATGCTACCCATTCTTTAAAAAAGGAAGCGTGGTTCATGAAATCCATCAGGTCAACATTTTGAATCTGCACCAATGGTTGCTGGGATTGTACTTACTGTAAATTGGTGCCTTCAAGTCCATTCCAACTCAAAGAGGCCCTACATCCCGCAGACTGAACCACACTGTCCTGTCCTGTGCCACTGTGTCCACTGTGCTGGTGCCTCAGCTGATGGCCGCAGCTCCTGTGTCCGTCCATCTTGCTGAAGACTTTTCTCTTTGCCACGCTTTTTCCTGGGAGTTTAATCCGTGAATCAAAGCCACAGATTTTTATTTCCCCACTTTCCCAAGCTTGACGTCCTTCTCCACGGACTAGTCTTTCCTGACAACAGGTCCCACGTTGGTGAGCAGTTTCACCATGCTTACTTCTAAGGAACCTTTTGGTTGTGCTTCGTCCAAGAGAGATTAATCTGTTCTCTTCGCAGTCCAAGGGACTTTCAAGATTCCATGCCAGCACCACAGTTCACAGGCATCGACTGCTCTGCTGTCTTCCTAATTCAGTGTCCAACTTTCACAACCATGATGAGATGATTGAAAATACCGAGACTTAGGCTAGGTGAACCCTGGTCTTCAAAGGAACCTCCTTGCTTTCCTGAACCTTAACGAGGCCTTGTACAGCAGATCTGCACAACGCAGCGCATCCCTCGATCTGCTGATTGCAGCTTTCATGAGCACTGGTTGTGGATTCAAGCAAGACGAGCTCCTATATGGCTTCAAACTTGTCTCCATTTACCCTGCTGTTACCTATTTGTCTAGTGGCGAGAAATGTTGGGGTTTTTTACATTGAGTTGTAATCTGTACTTATGTGACAATCCTTGATCATCATCAGCACGTGCTTCAAGCCCCCTTCACTTCCTCCTCTTTTTTTTTTTCTGAGATGCACAGTTTAAGATACCTCAAGTCTACTTCTTAGAAAGTGGAAAGTAAAGATTTTATTATCAACACCAAAAAAAAAAAAAAAAAAAACCAAAGTGGAGAAAGTCTTTAAAATGGAAAGCATGCCTACCACCTGACAGATGCTTACATCCTATCCACTATGTGTACGAGTACTGCCTGACCCAGGCCTGGACAACTCCTGTGTCAGGAACTCACAGCCTGCCCAGAACCCATTCCACCCCTGGACTTCTCTGATGGCAAGCAGTCCCTTAAGTGAGATAAAATCTGCCTCCTGGCACTTTAATCTGTGATTCAGAGCCATAGAGAACATGCTGATCCCTGTTGCCAAGGAGAGTCCTTCAGAAACTGAGTAGCTCCACCACAGATTTTTAGTGTATGTGAGTAAACACAGATGAGCACACATACACTCACACACTCACATATATGCTAATACTCCACTCACCCAGAGGTTCTCTATCCCACAACTTCCCCTATCCAGGACACATGCCCAAACAACAGAAATGAAACTACTCCATATTCATGTATGTGACCTCCAAGAAAATATCTCAGCATCTTAATCAGAGATTATTGAAGTTCATTGTGGGCTCTCTTTTAATAAGTCTGGTTTTCTGACTTCCCAGCTCACAAAAAGATTAAAAGCAGGCGATACGCTTCAGAGGATGCTGGCTCCAAAAAGAAATAAAAATTTCAGCCAGGCCGTAATGGGGGAGATAGATAAATGATTAGAAGAACATGCAGACACCAGAGAATACCCGCAGGTCATTCAGAGAGAAGAGGACCGCCGTGACACACTTCTTCACCAAAAATCCAGAGCAATCCCAGATGACTCCCAAGTCTCCCAGAAAATGAGGGACCGGTGGGAGAAGGCGTTATTATGTTTGACAAGCGTGCTTTATATTAGTTTTCCATCTAATGTGGCTTATCAACTAGCTTATCAACTACCGAAGGGTGATGAGAATTGATTTTGGTGGGCGGGCTGACAACCCTGCCATTGCCGAAATGAGGTACCTCGTGTGGCGTCTCTCTCACAGTAGACACGCAGTGTGGTTTCCTTGAACATAAGCCACCAGTACTTATAATGCAAAGTGCAGTGAGGGGCATGAAGAGGGCCCCGCTCCAGTTGACTGATTTTCATGGTAACTGGAACCTGGCAGAGAAAGTATTGCTTAGTGGAGGCACGCACTTGCATCACTCACTTTCATGAAAAGAAGCATATTAGTATTGGATTCAAAACAATGCTCGGCTGGCTCCAATCCCAACTGCATGGCCACCACCACCCCCCACCCCACCCCCAGCAGAAAAATTCAGTTCAGCCCTGAAGGGTAACACTGAAGCAACAGCCCAGGGAGAGAGACATGTCTGATCAGAGCACACAGGAGCAAATGAAAGGGGAGGGAGACAGTGAAACACACCCTGGCCACCCAGGCCCTGAGGACACCATTCCTGCTCAGAGCAGCCAAAGCATAGAGAGGACCATAGGGCTGGGCCCACTACAACACATGGCACCCCCTCACTGACCCATATCGCTACCAGGGACAACACTGGAGCTACATTACAGGAATTGTGCCCTATCTGACCCCACCACACTGAGGCAAAACACCAGGGGTGTACAACAGAACAGCAAGAGGAGCAGAGCAAGTAAGTCCCCAGGGAATGCCAAAAACAGACGTTGGGGCCAGGACGTGGGAACCCATCAAACTCAACAGGAAAGCACTCCTAAAGGTCAACAGACCTTGAACTATTTACAGGCTTTTCTTTTGTTGTTGCTGTTGTTTTGTTTTCTTTTGTTGGTTTGTTTTGCTCTGTCTTGTTTTTCTGCATATTATTATATTTGTAAGTCTATCTGGATAAGATAGATAGGACAATCGGGGGAGACAGTGGGACCAACGGTTTCAGGGGAAAGGGCAGAGGAGGAGGTGGGAGAAAGGAAGTAGTGTTAACAAACCCAGGGACAAGAATACAAGAAGTGATCCAAAATTGGGGGTGAGGGGGGTGTAGGAGACCAGGTAGGACTTGATCAAAAGCAGTGTAACCTAGAGGAATTATTGAAACCCAAATGAAGGTGAACGTGATAGTGGGACAACTGGAAAATGAAAGGAAATAGAGGAAGAAACTAGGAGACAAAGGGATTTATCAAGGCCTAAATACAGACATATACATATGGAAATATATTCATATTTGATGATTGGGGAAATAGATCTATATACAAATATATTTTAGGTTTAGTATTAAGGTAGCAGATGGACACTGGACCTCTACTCAAGTACTCCCTCAATACAAGAACAATTTGTTTTAATAACCTGTCATTCCATAATGCTAACCTTCCCAACATGATCGCAGAAGAAAGGCTGGTGCTTAAGCAAATGTGGTGAGGAAAGCTGTGGTGTCCAGCTATCAAAAGAGATAGTGGCTGGGTCTTAAAAGCTTGAAGATAAACAAGCAGTCATCTAGTTGAGAAGAAGCAAAACCCACATGGAAGAAGTATAACAGCCTATGTGATTGTGAGGTGTCGACTGGATCAGGGATCAGGCATCAAAGAACAAAAAAAATCATATCATTGTGAGGGATGGGCAGTATAGAGTGGAGACCCAAAGCCCATCTTTAGGCAACTTGACATCCCCTTACAGAAGGGTCTCAGGGAGAAGATGAGCCAGTCAGGGTACAGTATAACACTGATAAAACATACAACTTTCCTCTAGTTCTTAAATGCTTTTGCCCACCCCCACACCCCTACACCCTCACCATCATGATCCCAAGTCTACCTTACAGAAGATGTACTGTGGTACCAGTCAGAGCTGGAAACACAGGGAATCCACGAGAGATAAACCTTTCAGGACCAATAATGAGAATAGAGATACCATGAAGGGAAAGGGAAGGTGGGGGAGAGAAGGGAACTGATTACAATGATCTACATATAACCCCCTCCCTGGGGGTCAAACAACAGAAAAGTGGGTTAAGGGAGACATCAGAAAGTATATGACATGAAAAATAATAATTTATAAATTATCAAGGGTTTGTTAGGGAGGGAGGAGAAAAATGAGGAGCTGAAACCAAGGGCTCAAGTAGAAAGTATTTTGAGAACGATGATGGCAACAAAGGTGCCAATGTGCTTGACACAGTGGATGTATATAGGGATTGTGATAAGAATTGCATGAGCTCCCAACAAAATGATCTATAAAAAAACAAACAGACAACACCACCAAAAATGCTTTGCTAGTTTCTGATAACTACAGTCATGACCCAAATGTACCCAAGGGCTCTCACTGGGCACAGGAATTGGGAAGTATTCTTGTTGAATGTTTCTTTTCCATCCTAATTTGCTCGGCTAATGTTTTCACTGAGAGTCCAGGAAAGATCAATTGCATGGTGTTCCTGTGACTGTGCTTGGAGTTGTACTCATTCCAGCATCTGAGTCCCAACTCCCCAAGTCAGGTGCCCTAGAGACAGAACTCTGGGCAAAGTTTCTCTTCGTTGTTCGAACAGCTGAAGGAAGTACAGTGACTCAGTTAATCCAAAAACCCTTATCTTGGGTCCAGAAACCCAAGGTGTATGCAATGTGCACATATAGTCCAAGCCACACAACCTCAGAATCACCTCCATTGATCAGCATACATTGAATGCCGGAAGGGGATGAACCAACAATTAGAGGCAACGTATGCTTCTCTGACTACATTAGGCATGACTATCTCGAGGGAAGAAAGAAATACATTAGAATCTTCTTGGCCTGCTTCACTCCTTTTTTTCATAGTGTGGATTGTCTTCCAGTTTTCTATTTTATGGACTCACCAAGTGTATTATTTGGTTCCCCCATTAGCAGGTCTCCACTAGAATTTAGCCTCCAAGAGTATTAACATATCTTTGTTGGGGAACATACTCTGCTTGCTTCATGTCTGTTGGCACCTCATGTGGTGGTTGAAGCAAGTCATGGGACCAGGCCCCAACTCAAGGGGCAAGGGTACAGTCTGCCCACCGGGAAGCCAAAGGTCAAGCCTGCTTTGAAGGAGGCTGGGGTAGCCATCTAATCACACACACCATCTCCATCCAATGAAACTGGGAACAAGGAGAAAAGAAATCAGGTTTTGGAAAGAAAAGACTTGCGTTTGGAGCTTGGCTATAGTCGACTTTCTGGCAGCCGGAGGCATCATACACATCCCCAGTACATCATTCATTCATTCCCTATATGTGCACTGCTAAACACCTGCTATGGGTAAGGCTACCATGCCAACCTGAGTCAAACAGGTGAGCAGAACACACCTGCCCAGCTCTCCTGGTGCCACAAAGGAATCTGCTTCATCCTCTAAGAGGTGACCAGCTGTCGCCCCAGACCCAGGAAAAGCCAAGGGAAGTTCCCCGGGGGTTATGCTTACCAGTGTAGAAATGACCGCAGCAAGTGCTATTTCTTCCATCATGCCTTTCCTAGTGAACCCGTTTGCATGTGGCATCTCCCCCATCTCAAAGCGAGGAATCACCAAGCAATGAATCACGGAGCCAGACACAAAGAGGCCCAGGGGGAGGCGAAGAGTCAAGCCCCAGTCAAGTGGCTGGTGATTCAAATGCACCTAGAGAGCCCTCGCATCCAGGCGTGCTGATCTGTCCAAAAGGGCACAGCCTTGAAAGCATCTGGAACAATTCCGCTGCGCACACAGGGGGTCACCAAGAGTTGGCAATGGCAGCGAACAATAACCACAGTTCAAAGTGTCACTCTGAAGAAAGGCCCTGCCTTGCTCATCCGACCAACGAGGATTTATGGAGGCCAACCCTGGCCTGCCAGGCCTCCCTGCTCTTGCTCCCCGCTCACCCAGCCACCCCCTCTGGCAGAAAAAGAGCGGTGGGGGCGCCCTGCACCCCCTGACAGCACCAATCCAATGCCATGCCCACAAGCAGTGCTCTGAGCATCCTGCTGCCCAACACTGCAGACCCTCTTCGATCACTTTTCTCACTCATTCCTGGAAACGGCGTCCAACACTGAGGTTTCCATCAAAGGCTTCCAATTCACCCAGAAAGAAAAATGCAGTTAATCAAAGCAATCTGGGCTTTTCTTTCCATTCCCACCACCCCCTGCCCCCACCACCGAGGGAAAGCTCCCTAAGTGATTAAATGTTATAATAAGGATTGGGCATATTTACCTTGTCCGAGATTGTGCTTTTGTGGTATCTCATGGAGCACAAACAGATTCAAGAGCCAAAAGGGAGATGGGCTATCAGCAGAGCCCAAGAAAACAATAAAACCTCAAGGATTTTTGTTTTTACAAAGCCCCTTTTGGTCTCGGTCAATCAGCTCTAATCACACCCAGACAGGGCCAAGCATGCAACTTACCTGAGCCTTTCCAGCAAAAGTCAGGCTAATGAAGTAGTTATACAAATTACTGTTATTATTAGCAGTATCATTATTATTACAATAAATTAAAAGCTGGCCAGAAATTTAAAGTCTTTTTTGGGGATGTGGTTTCCTCCGGTGTTCTAGTTTGCTGCTTAGGCGAGTCCATTAGTGGTTGCCTAAGCCCCCAGAGTAGACACACAGAGTGGCCCTCAGACAGTTGGGTTCCCCTCTTTTCCCATCCCTCACTCATTGAACTCATACTTTTTGAGCAGCGATTCTAACCTCAGGGGAAAGACTAGTCCTAGAAGCTCACAGGGTTCCTATCCAGTGGCTGTGAGTCGACATCTACTCGATAAAAGTGACCTTGGTTTTTTATTCTGACCCCTGTGACTGCCGATGGGACCTGGGCTCTGCTATGGATTGAATTGTGTCTCTAAAAAGTATGTGGTGAAATTCTAAATCCTTATGCCTGTGGGGGTACTTCCACTGGGGAATCAGGATTTCCTAGCTATGTTAATAAGACAAAATCAGTGTTGAGTGTGTTTTAAGCCTAATCACTTCCGAGTTATGAATGGAGCAGATTAAGCCCAGGGATAGGCACGTTCCCCAAACCCAAACCAAATTCACTGTCACAGACTCAATTCTGACTCACTGCAAGCCTGTGAGAGTGCAAAACTGGCCCTGTGAGTTGTCAAAGCTGTACCCCTTGACAAAAACCGAAAGCCTCATTTTTCTCCCTTACACAGGCTAGGGGCTTTGAACGGTTGGCCTTACAGTTAGCAGTTTTATGCAGAACTCACTATGCCACCAAGACTCCTTGACAAGCAAGCAGGAATAAGGAAAAGAGAGAGGGATGGCCTTGTGAGGTTCACCAAGGCAGGTCAAGAAATGATCAAACCATGGTCTTCCCCAGAGCTAACACAGAGCCTGCTCCTAGAGCTCATATTCTGTTTTCATACTATGAGAAGATGAACTTCTACCCTTTAAACCCACCCCTCTGTGTACATCTGTTACTACATCATGAGATAACTAAGACACTCTAACTATGCCCACTTGACTTCCTTAACAGAAACCCTAGCTACATGGCTTTTGAATCCACAGCTCCCTTCCCACTTGCTCCATCTGGAGAGCTTCCCTGCTGCCTCCAGGGCTCTGAGGCTATGTGTGTCCCCTTCCTTCCTGGGGCTGCCTGTTCATGCCCAGCTGTGCCCAGGTCACTGGGTGTACTCCACACACTCTTCATTCGCCATGTGCATGCCTTATCTACCCACCTACCTGGACTCAAGGCATGCCTTACTGCAGGCATCCTCAAACTACGGCCCGCAGTCCACCTGCAACCCACTGCAAACATTTATCTAGCCGCCGGTACCCTTGCTGCCTGTCCTGCTTAGCAGCCGACTCATCCTGGGCCCACACTGAATTTGCTCAGTTGTTTTTGTTTGTTTTTTTAAAACTATAGTCCGGCCCTCCAACAGTCTGAGGGACAGTGAACTATCCTGTTTAAGAAGTTTGAGGACCCTGATTTCCTGTGCAACATGCCATAGTCATCAGTATTCAGGAAACACCCTAGGCTGCCTTTACGGTGGGTGTCCTCACACACAACCAAATAGAAGGGCACTTCAGAAAGTTCATGGGACCATTCCATTGTCTTTTAATTCCATTGTTCCATAAACTTTTCAAACGCCCCTTATATGTTGGCAACTCAGATAGGAAAATAAAATTTTCTTCCGGGCTGGACACAGAAAGGAGGAGTATTCCTACTGAAAGCCTGGCCCAGGAGAGGCTGAGCCCATGAGGGGGCAGTGCCAGCCCCAAAGCCGCTCCAGTCACTTGGCTGGCTCTGCACGTTCTTTCTCGATGTTTGCCTAACATCCTTCACCCACGTGGTCTCCTGCAGAGGAAGGGAGCCATTTAACTAGAGGATAATTCATGTAATTGGTGTATGGATTGGGCTCTCCAGGTGACAGGGGTGGAGGAAGCTGGAGGCCCAGCGTGGAAGCAGTTAAACCAGTCCAGTGAGGGATGATGGTGGCTTGAACTTGAGGGAAGCAGGTGGAGGTGGGGATGGGGCAAGGTGGGCATGCTTGGTTCTGATCGTGACGTGGAGCTAAGGGCACAACTGACAGGCTACTTGTGGAGAGGTCAAGCAGCTGGTGAGCACCTAGATTTGGTAGTTATGTATCTTATTCCATGGTGATTTCGCTCTCAAAACTAGGGACCCTGGAAAGGAGGCCAACCAAACGGGATGCTGTTGTCATTCTTGCAGGTGTGTGATGCTACACTACGGTGCTAACAATGTTGTCAAAGGAAGGGCATGTTGATGGGGCTTCTCTGATGAACCCCAAAGTATGTATATACTTCCCTTCTACACTGGGGAGGGGGGAGATAACTTTATATCTGCTGACTCCTTAGTAATCTGATAAACACTAGATGATCAAGGTCAGCATAAACAATCTTAAGCCATGCTGATAGTGTGTACCAATTACAGATTGGGTTGTATGTCCAAAAATGTTATGTTGATGTTCCAATTCCTGGCTACCTGTAAATGTGACCATGTTTGGAAACAGGGTATTGGAAGGTGTTCTTGCTTCCCATGAGATGATAACAGAGCAAGGACTCGGATGGGTCATAATCTGATTCAGTGATGTTCTATCAAAGAGAAGATATGGCCCTGAAAGAAAGAGAAAAGAGAGGAAACAAACAAACAAACAAACAAGGCCATGTGCTGCCCCAGTTACATGAAGAAAAACACCTGGGTCTATTCAAAGCTGGAAGAGACAAGAAAGGGTCTTCCAAAATTGTTATAAAAAATAAGTATAATTCCTTACTAAACAGATGTACATTCAACTAAAGGAAAATTATCCAACTGTTAGAAAAGAAAGGCTCTTCTCCCAGAGGCTTCAGAGAAGATGGCGCTGCCAATGCCCTGACCTCTGAACTGTGAGACGATCAGTCCAAATCAGGTGACAGCCAAGGGGTCCTGACTCAGGGTGACCCATATGTGTCTGTGAAGGCTGTCCGAAGAAATGAACAGAGTACTTTCATGTGATGTCATGAGAATGGTACCTGACCTCTCTGGCTTTTCTCCCTCAACCCCAAACTGTGAGCAGAGCAGACCAATTCCAACTGAAGGGCATCTGACAGACGATCTGGTCGGTGCTTCTCCAAACGGCTCAGGTCATCAAAAACGTGAGAGATTTGGGCCTAAGAACAACTAAATGTCATATGGTTTCCTGGAGGAAATCCTGGAATGGGAAAAAAAAAGACATGGGGGAAAAGTGAGAAAATCTGAATAAGGCATGAACTTCAATAAAAATGAGGCAATACTGATTGACCAGTACTGACAAATAATGCAAGATGTCAATACCAAAGGAGCCTTCAAAAGGTTTGGGAAGAATGGAATTAAAGAACAATGGAATTTTTACAAGAAACCTTGGGAAATCTTTCATCTACGATGCATAATAGAGGAAAAACTGGGCATGAGGAACTCTCTGTACTTTCTTTGCAATAATTCTTTAAGTCAAAAAATAAAAAGGTTATGAACGCAAAAGCAGGTGTGAAGGTACAGCAATCATCAGCGATGATATATACAAGTCTTTTTTGCAGGAATTTCTTGGGTACAGATTCAAGCAAGATGCTAGAAAATCTACTCATCCTTTAAGTCTGGTAAGCCTTGTCTGAGCCGTGCTGTCTGCATCATTACTTGGTGAAGGACATGCTTTGGAGCTCTGTGGAAGGCCTCCCCTACCTGAACGATCACTCATTCATCCGAAAGGAAGAGAGGGGGGTCAATCATAAAATAACAAGAGCTGCCCTCTTTCATCATGACTCACATCCTCTCCCCCTCACCGCTGTCTGGTCCCTCTATCCACAGGCCCTGTTGGGGGCCTACGAGACATCTAAGTTTAAGTTTACTTGAACAGCCAGTTCCTGTCCTAGACCAGGATCCAAGGTCCATATATTGTGACTGGTGTCCAATGCCAGATTCTCGTCTCAGGGGTCAAATGGCACAGCTGTTCAGAGAAGAGCGACTGTATCACCTGCCGCCGCAGTCAGAGACCTTCCTTCAGGCAGGGCTAAGTGAGACCCCTTCGAAGGAACATGATCTGCCGACACAGGAGGAAGGAGCAAGGTCAGCCCCCTAGAGGTCACAGCATGTCTAGAGCCACACCAACTGATTGGAGCTGAGAGGCCCCTAAGGCAGCACTGGAAGAGGAAGTTGGGAAACTGAGCTGAGGTCAGACCAGGAAAAGTCTTGAAATCTTTCCGGACCTCTAAGGCCTAGAAAACACTCCTCTCTCCGTGGCATCTTCTTCAAACACCCTAACCCTGGGAAGGTCCCTCTCTCCCCAAGAGGGACCATTCAGCCATTGCCATTGACGGGATTCCAACCGACAGCAAGATTATTGGTTGGAATTGAACTGCCCCAAAGGAGTGTCCAGGCTGCTGATCTTTACAGAAGGACATTGCGTCTCATTCTCCCATGGAGTGACTGGTGGATTCAAACCACCAACCTTACTGTTAGCAGCCTAGAGCTTAAACCACTGTGCCACCAGCAAAGAAAAGATGCTTTATCGCCCGCCCCCCGCCATTTCATATGCTATTTGCATCCTTGATTCACCTCTGCTTTCCAATTACAAGTCTCCTGGGGCCAAGGTGCTCCTCTGTCTCCTCATTCCCTGCTTGACTGGGGTCTGCAAGGAGGACTGGTAGTGCAATGGGTTGCTAACCCAAAGTCAGTGGTTCAAATGCACCAGCCCCTCCTTGGGAACAAGATGAGGCTGTCTTCCGGGGTAAAGGTTCACAGGTTCAGAAACCCAAAAGGTCAGTTTCACTCTGTCCTATGAGGTCTCTGTGAGTTTGAGTTGGTTGATAGCAGTGAGTTTGGTTTGGCTTTTTCATAGGTTCCTATACTTAGCAAGGGCTCAAAGAAACATCTGGAAAATGAATAAACAGAAGACGGTATTAACGATCAGGTTACACTCTCTGAAGCCAGAATTTTAACCTTTACACAGCAAGGAGGCCATCAAAGTTGTCAGAGAAATTTACCACCCGAATAACTTCTCTTCCACTATCACACCAGGCCTTGATGCTTTGGTACTTCCCATGCTGGTTTTTCACCGAGGAACTGTTTACGTGTTTCTATCGTCTATGACCAGTTAACAGCCACAGAGCGCCTACTCTGTGCCAGATATGTTCTAGGTGCCTGGGGCACAGACAACACAGATTTTTTTAAAACTCTGTTGTCAAAGACCTGGCATGGCAGAGATGGCAGTGAGAAGCAAAAAGCAAAACCAACAGGTAGAATAGGTACGTGAAGTACCCCAACGAAGGGGCCCTGGAGCTGCTGCTAAGCGGAAGTGTCTAAGGGTGAAAAGATGAATCCATCTGCTCCTTTAAAGACTTCCAATCTTGGAAACCCAAAGGAATAGTTCTCCCCTGTCCTTAGAGTCAGAATGAAACAATTAGAGTGGGTGAAGGCAGGAAAAGGCAGGTAAGAACAATGGAATGCTTAAGGGAATGGTTTGCAATTCTATACCGGTGGGTCAGGGAAGATCACCTTTCTCCAAAGATCTGAAGGGGAACAGGGCAGAGGTTTCCTCTCCTGTGTTCGGGGATTCACAGCCAGTACCTACAGCAAGACTTACTACACAGCAGGCACAGAAGAAAAAATGACTGACTTCATGAAAGGATGCTTCCAGTGGGCGAATCCATTTATGTGAAACTTACCCTTTTTTAGATAATGATATAGATTTACATGCATTTGTAAGGAAGCAGACTTTCTATGAATGTTTCACCTAGTTTCCCCAACAGTAATATCTTTGAAAACTACAGTCCCATAATATCTCAAGCGAGAAACTGACAATGAAATTCACGTTGATGATGGTCGGAGGGAGCTTTCCCCTGGGTTACATACACTCACTGATATGCATGTGGCCATGTGCTGTTTGTCTGTGCTATTTTAAGGATTAACCATTCGGAATGTGCCCTTTGGGACCCAACCCACCAATCAGGGAGCGGGCTGAGCATTTTCACAGACAAGAAGCCTTCCGAAAGTCCACGGACAAACTCCATGAACTTGCTAATTCTATTTTCCCAGGAACTTCCCGAAGCCCCTTCTTCCTTGAACTTTAATGTTAAGGTGCCTTGGTGGCACTGTGGCTAAAGCACTTGGCTGCTAATCTAAAGGTTGGTGGTTCAAACCCACGAAGTGCCCCATGGAAGAAAGATGTAGCCGTCGGCTTCCTTAAAGCCTTGGAAACCCGATGGGGCAGTTCGACTCTGCCCTTGAGGATTCCGCTCTGACTCCACTCAGTCACGGTTGGCTTTTGGGTGGTGGTGGCTGCTGTTTGTCCACGTTTTCTGGGTTTTGAGCTCCGTTAAAATCCTTAGAACCTTGTTCTTCAAAGATAGCCATCCCCCCCTCCGCCCCCGATTTTACACAGGTAAAAAGGGAAGGAACCTGTTGGAAGTCACGCACAGAGACAGGCAGAGACCAGAACCGGAGCCCCAGTCGGACTCCACCCGGAGCCCTTTCCTGTGTGTGACATGGGCCCAGACGAGAAAACAGGGAAGTAGGGACCAAGGGGACGGGAACCAGAAGATGATGGAGGAAGAGAGAGGATGGCAGGGAGTTTACCAGGGATGCCTCCTCAGCTGTGATGGGTGCAGACCGCCCACTTCTGGGGACCTCACGTACAAAGAAAGAAAGCCCAGCCCTGTACTGTGCCCTGACTGCCTAGGATTGTTGTGGTCCACGGCTTTGTGCTGGCTCGTTCGTGGGAGATCGGTGGGTGTTTCTTCCTAGTCTGCTTTAACCTGTAATCTCCACTGAAACCTGTGCAACATCATTGAAAACAAAACAAATGCCTCACTGTCCTCCAGTCCTTTCTAGCTCCTAGCAGGGTAGAACTGCCCCTGTGAGATTCTCAGACTGTGAACTTTTAGGGGAGGAGAAAGCTCACTCTTTTAGGGGAGGAGAAAGCCTCCTCTTGCTCCCACAGAGTGGCTGGTGGTCGTTTTGAACCACCGACCTCGCAGGTAGGAGCTCGACACAGAACCACTACACCTCCAGGGCTTCTCTGATCGACATCATAGCAACATAGAAAACCCCCCTGCGGGTTAAAGAGCGGTGACTGCACATGGGGAGCACCAACCTGGAATCAAACCCAAGGCGTCAGCATAAGAATGTGGGAAGCCTACCACTGTATCCCGAAGCACACTGACTAGGGAGGACAGAGGTACAGATCACAGGAAAAGCCAGCGGTGAGGAGCCAGAGAATTCTGAAGGAGAAGAGAAGGAGGGGTGGGGGTGGAAATCCAAGAGGTGGTTAGGCTTGAAGTAGCTGATTGCCATGTCTGAGCTTTGTGTTTCTTCTCAGGAAAGGCTTGGGAATGGCCACCCAGATCCCTTCACCACCCAGGAGTGCTGAAGGGCAAGGAGCGAAGAGGAGGTAGCCTTCTGCACAGCGAAAGTGCTAGATCAACTGCCAAAACCAGAAACGGGGCAAGTCAACCCCAACCCAACCGCCCAGACTGCCTGTGGTCTCTGGACTGGAATCACTGGCTGGCTTTCCCAAAGATGAAAACGCAGAATTTAGGTCAGCGCGCACTGCAGAGAGCCTCGCAGTGTTTACAAAAGACCGAGAGTGTGTGTTCCTATTAAATGCCTTTGAACCCCAGCAATGATGAGAGACCCAAGGCTGTTTACCACTTGGGGTATTTACTTTGCTCATATACAAATCAGATCGGGTGCCGTCAGAGCTGACGCCACCTCACACTGCGGCCCTCTGACGTCCCTGCTCCTGCCTGGTGCCCCACACATGGTTTGAATTTATCCCTTTTAGCAGCTTCGTTTATATTGTGTGACGATCACGGAGTGACCAGCAAACAGAAGCTCTGATCTGTGCCCTGGGGGAAAAAAAACACAGAAGTGTGAGAAGGCAGATGGGGCTGGAGTTGAAAAGATACACCAACCCTAGTAGAAAGGGGTCCCACTTCCAGGGGGGCCCAATCCAAGCCTTTAGGGCCCCTGCAGGTCAGTGCGATCCCAGGGCCCCCACAAGATGATCGAAAGGCAGGTGAGTGCTAGGTGGCCAGAGCTCAAACACCCAGGGGTGACAGTGGGAAATGCACTACAAGTTTGTCCTCCAGCCACCTACAAATCTGGACATAAAAGCAAGGGAGGCAAGGATGAGAGCCACTCTCTGCCCCACCCCTCCCCGATACAGCTCAGTGACCCTGTGTAGACACAGCCCGTGCATTCGCAGCTACACAGAGAAGCCTGGAGTCTGCACTGAGTCCCAAGCCGGGGAATCCAGATTCCGAACCTAAAGGCTCCCACCCTCAAAGAACTTCAGTCAGGTGGAGGAGATAGACATGTTCATACAGAAAACACCCAAACAAACACAAAAGGCACCCTTTTCCAGCAAGGTCGGAGCCAGTTTGGAAAGTGGCTTTGCAGTGGTAGGTGTGAGGTTTATGGCATGCCAAGCAAGCCCTCCTCCCACCTACCAAATGGGTCCCTTGCTGCTGGTCTGTCAGTGCACCGCTTGCATCCTTCGGCTCCCCCACCCCCCTGGGGGGACCTTCGTCAACTACCTGTCTCACCCCAACTCCCACACCGAGCAGGTGGAATCTCCAAAAGCTGCCAGCCAATGGCGCAAGCCTGTGTTACCCTTACAACCGCCGGTTTGAAATGGTACTCTGAGTCACGGTCTAACCAAAGGTCCTGAAATAACAAGCTTGTTCAGTTAGACTAGGCGTCTAAGGGAAAAATACCGCTTGAGTTCCCACTTCCAGAAGGTGGAAGGTGTCTCCCTCTGGTCCACCTGTTCGTGACCCTATAGTAAAGTGACCAGATGCCCCGCTTTTTAACAATTTAACAATGTCCTGTGGTGTCTTAAAATTAAAATAAATATTTTACAATACTATTTTTGCATTCTATGAAAATTTTTGTTGCTCCATATAGACCAAATTTTTTATCAAGAACTGCCCCTCCAGCCGCCCCCGCCTCCCAAGTCAATGATGTCCTGCTTAGAATCTGGTCACTTTACTAGAGGGCAAAACAGAATTGCGCCCCTGTGGTTTCCAAGACTGTAAATCTTTACGGGAGAAGAAAGCCTGCTCTATCTCCTGAGAAATAAACAGCCAGTGACATTGATTTCTTGACCTTCCAGGAAGCAATGGAGGAAAGACTGGCGTCGGTAAGGATTTCACCTTTCTTGGATCCACACTCAATGCTCGTGGAAGCCGCAGGAATGAACAGAAAAGACGCATCGCCTCGGGCAAATCCGCTGCACAAGCCCTGCTTCAAGGACTGGTGAGGACGACGTCACCCAAGCCATGGCAGTTCTAATCATCTCCCAGGCATAGCTGAAGGAAGATTGGATGCATTACACTATGGAGCTGACAGAGAATATTGAAAGTCCCACGGACGGCCTACGGGACAGACACCTGTGTCTTGGAAAAAGCCCAAGCAGAAAGCTCCTTAGCTGGTGCGTCTTCATCTCAAGGACTTTGGATATGTTGTCAGGAGAGACCAGTTCCTGGAAAAGGACGTCATCCTCATCCTAAAGGGTCGGCACGCACAAGCAGAGGAAGACTTTGCATGCGATGGAAATGGATTGACATGGTAACTGCAACAATGCGGCCCAGTGTCCTGCTTTAAACAGGCTGGCGAGGAGTCTGAATCCACTGGACGGTGCCTAACAGCAACAGAGATGGGAGGTGGGCCCTCCACCTGCCCTGCGGTACCTTCATCGGCCCAAGGCCACCTTCTTCTCGCCCTCTTGATAGCCTCTCCCCTCACGCCCTCTTCCCACCTCAGGACCTGGCTATCTGCTGACTGACAGACAACCTCACCCACTCCGTACTCGTTATCCCCTACTTCCCAGAGGCCCACTCTGCCTCAGCTCCCTCCGTTCTTGTCCACCTTTCCTGGCATCACACCCAGAAGAGAAGAAGACTGGTTTTCTTTTCCGTACTCTGGATCTCGTTGTCTCTTTCCAGCAGATACCGGGAGGCTGAGGGCACAGTGTGAGAACACATAGCCTGGGCTTAAATTCCAGATCTTCTACTCATTGGCTGTGGGTGTGGGATCTTGGGCAAGTGGCTTTTCTTCTTTGCAGCTTCAGTTCCGCATCTTTAGAATGGGTTGAATAATGGTACCTCCCTCGGGGACTGCTGTGAGAATGAAGGGGGGCAGATCATGTGACAGATTAAGACTTATCCCTGGCTGTCTACTGTAAAATACTTCTGTGTGTCTCACTCTCTCTCGTCCCTACCAGCCCCCAGAACCAAGAACTGACTGTGGCAGGACAATGTTCTCAGCAGTCCGTGTTAAACAAATGAATGAGTGAATGAATGAATGAGCAGTTTAATACTAATTCATTCAATTCACTAAGTGTTTACAGGATAGTTCTGGGAGAAAGGGAAGCAGTGGACACGATCCTGTCTTCTGGGATCTCAGAGCGGAAGACAGACAGACACACATATAGAATACCTCTGAGGAGCTCCAGTGGCGCAATCAGTTAGTGTGCGGTACTTATACAGAATACCACTGAGACAGAAAGCTGTGCAGGGCGAGCAAAGTCTCGGCTGGGTGAGTCTGATCCCAGCTGAGTCTCTCAATGACCCGGAGTTGTTGCTGTTAACATCCAACCTCTCTGCACAGTGGAGGGAAAGGATTCTTAGAGGTCACCCACCAACCTGTGGCAACACCAGGTTTCAAGGTGGGCTCTCCAAGTGAAATTCTGCACTGTCTTGGCTGTTTGAGTCCCTGCTCCAGAAAACTGTGGGGGGCCACAAGCAGTCTTCGAATGAATCGAGTCAGGCAGGACACAGTAAAGGTAGGTAAGTAAAAACGACCATCCTCCAAGTGGCCAGGCCACACAGTTCACAGCACACATCTGTATCAGAGAAGAACCATCGGCAGAAGAACTGCTCCCACAAGGTTTCTGAGCCTAGCAGCCCAGGTAAAAATATTAATGACCCTTCAAATCACACAGTTCCATCAGATGTGCTTCAAGTCTGTGCTCTTTACCTTAGCCCCACCCACCCACGTCCGTTTCCATAGTCCCTGGTGCTGATCAATTTTCTGGTATTTTGGCCACAAGAGCGGGGCAACTAGTATTTGGGAACCTACAGCAATAGCTTTTTTTTTAAAATGAAGCACTAAAGATAAAGGAGAAAAATTTTAAGTGCCTCTTGCTCAGTTACCAATAGTGTCATAAACAACAACGTAACTCCAGGTAGAAAGATTGCACAAAACAATCTTGTTAATATTCAGATCATTGAAGAACTATGACACATAAGCAATTTGCAGTTTATCACACATTACACTCTGTGAGTCAACTGATAATAAGCATTGCGAAGGATCCTGTACTTTCTAGATCTGTTTTATAGGGCGAGTCGTTTGCAAAAGACCTCTTTTAAGTAGTAAAGAAGATGTCACTCTGAGGGCACCTGACCCAAACCATTGTGCTTTCTATTGCCTCATATATGTGTGAAAGTTGGACCGTGAATAAGGCAGTTCTCTGAAAAATTGATGTCTCTGAATGATGGTGCTGGCAGACTATTGAGAGTGCCCTGCCCTGCCCGAAGAACAAACAAATATGCCTTGGAAGTACAGCCAGAATCCTCCTTAGATGATGACAAGATCAGGAAGCCAAGAGATAGTACTTGGATGAGTCATTCATTACCTTGAGGGAAATGGGAAGCCAACAGCCATGAGTGCAAGGGGAAGCAATGTTCTGGATTTGTGGTGATGACTGCACATGTCTTCTTAATATGAGTGGATGATTGAGTTGTATGATATGTGAAGTCTACGCCAGTAAGATTATTTTTACAAAAGGAAGTGATTTTGTCTCACATACTTCGGACATCTCATTAGGAGGGAACCATCCCTGGAGAAGGCCAGTGAAAACCACAAAAATCATCACCACAGGGACTGCACCCAGGGACTCA